>APFE030101153.1:53608-110607 GCA_000404065.3 Pinus taeda
CATCAGATCCCTTTCCTTTATTAGGAGCTTTAGATTTACACTCCCTTCTGAAGTGCCCTTACTTTCCGCATTTCCAGCACACCACCTTTGTAGGTTTTCCTGGAGATTTAGATCTCCCTCTAGATTTAGATCTCCCACTCGATGACTTATTTTTGTTTCTGTTCTGGGACCGTCCTCGTACAGACAAGGCATCACCATTCTGGTTGTCCATATTTTTCCGTCTCATCTCCTCCGTCAGCAAGGCTGAGACTATTTCATCAAACTGCAAAGCAGTTGCATTGCTACCTATTGCAATAACCAGACTATCCCACGAGTAAGGCAGAGAACACAACACACTGATGCACTTATCTTCATCTGAAATTTTAATATCAACAGATAATAACTGACTTACCACAGTATTAAACGCATTCAGATGTTCTGTCACCGAGTCTCCATCTTTCATCCTCAGGTTATACAGCTTTTTCCGCAGGAACAATTTATTCACCAGAGACTTAGATTGGTACAAAGTCCCTAACTTGTCCCATAAAGCCTTCGCTGTAGCTTCCCCTGATACCTTCAACAATACTGAATCTGAGACACACAATTGTATTGTGCTCTTTGCCTTCCGATCCGACTTCTTCCATTCTTCATCGGTCACTCCCGTTGGTTTAGTACCCGGATCTACCGCGATCCACTGATCTTTATCCACCAACAAGTCCTCCATCTTGAGTTTCCACAACTCAAAACTCTGACCATTGAACTTCTCAATCTCTATATTTCCACTGCTCGCCATCTTATTTCACCACTAGAATCGATCTCGCAGATCTCCCACTGAACAAGGTCTACCACAGGCCCTAGCGAAACCCCTTAGCAACAAAGGCGTCCCCTTGAAGCCAAAACAGATCTGATACCAAATGTAGGTTTTAACCCTGTACAGAAATTACCTGCATACGAATTCTAAATCACAGGAAAAAATAAAAATGCGAGAGCATAACATATAAAACACATATACATAGAGATTTCCCACTGGATTCCAAAACCGGGACTACCAGCTTGATTTTTCATTATGTTCCTTTCAATGTTACAATACCTATTTATACATGCCGAAGCATCAAATACCATGGAATGAAAGCCATCGTGTCCAATACCATGGACCAAAAAACCATCGCGTCCAAAAAACTTGTGCAAAAATCATGCACAAAACCATAGGTGGGTCTGCCCAACCTAACATAGGGTCCAAAACCAAAATTATCCGGGGCGCTGCCCCGGACCCCATAAAGTGGGGTTACGGGTACCCCTCAAACCCCCTGTTAACTATGTGGAAAGAATATAACACAACCCAACATTCAACAGATCCACGTTAAGTTGCAGAACTTGTGCCTTGAGATGCAGAATTTGAAACAAGGCAGGACAGCTCGCCTAGAAGCGCGCGAGGAGGTATAGTGCGTAAAGTGCAAAGGCCAGGGACATGACAAGGACCATTGTCCAGTGTTCGCGAATTACCTGGCGGGAGGAGGACTAATGCCATTGAGGCAGGAGGCACAAGTAGGACCAAGCGCGGCACCTGCATTATGGTGCGCGATTTTTTATAGAGGAGGGAAGCATGCTACAGATAACTTCCATCTATTACAGAAGTATACGCTGAATTCCCAGCAATTTTTATGTAATTTCTGCAGATCAGTAGCCACGATGAGCGCACCTGTAGAAATTATGAACTGATGATGGATTGGACTTCTACCTACAGAGTTCAAACCGAAACATGGGCCTTCGATCAAAATGCAGTAATGGCGCACCCTGGATTTCAGGGGCGTGGACAAGGCCGAGGAGGAATGGGACCAAGAAGAGGTCGCAAACAGTTGATATGTTACAATTGTGGAGGGCCAGGGCATTATGCCCACAAGTGTACAAATCCAACGAGACCATCATGTTTATATTGTACCCAGTTTGATCATGAGATGGAGGACTGTCCCACGCTGATAGCGAGGTTGCGTGATAAGGGAGCACTCCAGCCTCCCCCGACTGAGAACCTGTAAATGATGAGGTACGAGGAAGACCCAAATGTAAATATCGTGCTCCGTAGTGGCATCACGAAAGAAGATGACAAAGGAAAGCAGCCTGAAGAGAGTGCCTGGGTTCGCAGAGCTCTAACAAAGGAACTAGAATTTGATTTAGAGCGCGCTAAGGAGACATTCATGGAAGCTAAGAAGAGCTTCACAGATGCCTGCACTTCAGGAAGTAAAAACAGATTGGAACCGGAAATGGACCCATCAATTCTCACTACATTCTTGGAGACATGCATGAAGTTGTTGCGCGACAACAAGGTTGTGAAGGGGCTACAAGAACTCATCACTAGATGTGCTCGAACCACGCCAAGAGAACTGCACGTAGTCCAAAATCTCGGGAAGCACACGACATGAACATGAAGGGAGATGAGATTGACCGCGCAGATCGGGGAATATGAAATTGATCAAGTGATTCTAGATCTAGGGTCGGACGTGAATGTCCTGCCAAAGCAGACATGGGAGCGTATGGGCAGGCCTGCACTACAATGGTCACCTATCCAACTGTGAATGGCAAACCAAAAAAAAGATCCTACCTATGGGGAGATTGCAGGGAATCACAGTAGATATCGAAGGAGGGAGCACGCATGCAGATTTTGAAGTGATAGAGATTGTTGATGACAACGATCCCTATCCCATGCTATTGGGTATAGATTAGGCCACTGACATGAATGGAGTGATAAATCTAAAGAAGTGCAAGATGATTTTTGAGAAAAAGTCATTGTGCCTAGTGGTACCTTTAGACCCTACAAAAGGATTGTGCTACACAGAGCTAGTGCACGACTACGACAACAACGACGATCTAGATTGTATCTACAAGATAACCGCACGGGAGTAGGATTGGGTAAATCCAACCGCGGATGGCAGAATCTCGTGGGAGCGCGAAAGCTCCTGCACCTCAAAATTCAGACGAGGAAATAAAACGATGGCAGAACTGGTTACACGAGTTAACCACGCTCCATTGTAACATGATGACAGGTTCATTGTGTTGCATGACCATAGAAGTCAGAGATCTACCTACATATGACGGGTTGAGCAAGGTGGATGATTTCCTGAACAAATTTGAAAATGAAGTACCAGAACCGCAGCGTTTCGACGCTCTGAAATGGGCACTGCACGCTATGCCTGCAAGATGGTGGGGTAAGCAAGAAAGGAGTTTTGAGGACTGGCGCGAATGCATAAGGATGATGTGCATGCAGTTTGGAAAGCCTTAGAGAAGGATGAAAGCCGAGTATGAAGGGCGAAACAGCTCGCGCACCCACCTTTCTAAATGGGTATAGGCATATGGTGCATAACCTTCACGAAGGCACACCGTCCTCGCGATAAGAAACACGACCCATAAGCAGGTGCGAGCAAGATAATGGCACAAACAACCCCTTCGCGTGGGACCAAGAAGCATGGTATGACCAAGTTGCAAAAGCATATTCACGTAGAAGCTCTTGACAAAGTACGTGAAGCACTGAACGCGATCCACCATGTGAAACGGGCTGACTAGGACCTGCGCGTGCCAATGGTTCTCTAGCAATATAGGAGCATGTGCAAAACCCTAACCACGTGGGCACCCCCGAAGCTGAAGTATGAAGCGCATGTTGTCATCCCCATGGAGCATGAAAAGAATAGTCTGCGCAGAGTAGCACTAGCAGATACGATGGTTCGCTAAGTCTAGAAAGAAGGAATCACATAACCGTAAGAAGCAAAATGCATGAGACTTGAGGAAGAAATCCAACGGGGAAACCTTAAACTCCACGAAATTGAAAAAGAAAGGGTACGGTTACGGAAGAAAAGCGCTCTGGTGGACGCGGAAGTCAAGAAAATGAAGGATGAAATAAAGAAAGATTTTCTCGACAAAAAGACCAAAATAGTAAGGCAGTGTGCGTACAATCATGAGGACAGGGTTGAGGCCTATTGCTGTGAATTGATTAGTCTGATGCCTTGGCTTAAACTGCATATTGCTAAGCATAGCGACCAGAGTAGCGCATTGCAAATAGTAAAGTGTGTGATGTTGACCATAACAATAAAAGGTGCAGATTCTCCAGGAAACATGATGAACGATAGGATGGAACTTTTCACGAGTGGTGTGACCACCTGACTAGCCAAGGGAAGGACAGTATTAGCACTCCAGGAAGTTGGAAGGGAGCGCGAGACTATAAACATATGCAGGGGATACCAGTAAAGATGCAGAGAAGCACTCCTGACATAGGGGTCTTGGAATAATGTGTGCAGCAGATCCAGCAAGCAGCAGCTCAGTGCGCTGCCAAACTCTGCAGAATTCGAGAACAGTTGGCGAGACTCCACGTAAAGATCATCGCGCTGACAGAGTGACTCAAGGGCAAGTCACGATGTTTGTGTTGGGGGTATGTTGGGCATGGAATCCCCCCAAGGCATGTTTTGGGGCTTAAAGCCCAAGTTTTGACCGAATCGTGTTGTAAATCTCCGCGAATTGCGGGCACGGGGCGCAAAAGTATGATAGAGTCATAGGGTTTTCCACCCTAGTTTGGTAATGTAATTTCAGCTGGATAGACCTACCCATGGTTCGCGGACCATGGGATTGTATAAATAGAGCAAGGCTCTAAGTGTAGAAGATATAGATTCGAAGGATATTCGAGGATGAAGAATTGAGTCGTATCCGTGGAGTAAAGTCTAGTTTTGGGTCGTAGAGTAGGAGAAGGCTCTACAGCTGAGTGCGCCGAGGCCCAGTAGTCTGCGGCTGAGTGCGCAGACCCTTGCAGCTGAGTGCGCAGGGCAGAGTCAAGTCTATAACCAAGGAAGGAATTAATAAAGAGAAGTTTGATTATAATTTTGTGTATCTATTCTTGCGTTAGTGAATGATTGATATAATTTGCAACTATATTGTTTATTACTGCACACATTTGTATGAATGGTTTATAAGTATAACTTAAAGCACTCAAGTAGGAAAAGCTAATTAACTAACATTGAAATACAAGTAAGATCTTAGGTAATAATGCAGAGCGCGGCGTTCAGCCCTTGGGTAGGGTTGCGTGAAGGCAGTATATCAAGTTGTGAGGTACGGGAAAGTGCGTGAGGCAACCTGTGCGCAGGGCCAAACCACAGACTAGTTGAACTCATTAGACATCTCTAGGGTGCGGAAACTTGGTTCTAACACCCTCCCATACTACTTCGGGTGAGAACTCAGTCCACACTCAGCGGACTATTGTCAAAAGGGCTAGTAGTACCGGGATTTGTTTGGCTAATTAACTTTGAACCTGGGTCAGGCCCCAACAAGCCAACAAGTCACGTGGAGGGGGTTGGCCCGTGATTTGGCTCCGTCCTAACCCCCAAACCACAAATTGTTAACACATTAAATACATGTGATAACCACTGAATGTTAAGAAGCAAAGTCATGGTATAATAGTAAGGCGTGGAGTTTACAAAGGCGAGGTCGTGGGTTTGACTCCGCCAACTTGCCCAAAAATTTTGGTAGAGCATGCCATAGCCGGTCCTTTGGGGAGGGACACGTGGCGGCCTCCAGGCTTGCAACTTGTCCCCTCCTCATGGGTCCATTCCTAAACCAATAAAATTATTCCATGTCACCACACCTGCCAACCTATAGAAACTTGAAACTTGGAGATATATAATAGGCCATTTACCACCGTTGACTTTTCCCAGTCACCTACCACATCAGCAATACGCCCTACTGACTGTGCAGTGACTGTACATTTTTTTTTCAAAAATTTCTTTGTTTGGCAAAGCAAATGGAACGCGACATCTTCCTCATACAATATCGGTTTTCAATGAGACAAGTTGCGTTGGGGTAGTTTCACTGAGATGGACGCGGTTGTTCAGGTTTTGAGCGATTATGAGAACTTTGATTTTTGAGCTAAATATTGAGCACCTAATCATTCCTCCCCACTATAAGCCTTTTGGACCCCAAAATATACTATCAATTGTTCATCAAGTGAGGGTACAACTCCCTCACCTTCTCGATCTGCAACCATTTGACCTTAGAAGGCTTTTGTTCCTTGAGTTCCACTCTAAGGTATTGAACATTCTCTCTTTTTGAAGTTCTGGTTCTTCTATCAAGTATGAGATGTTGCTGAAGTTCATCAAAATATTCTACTGAGAAATCATTTATTGATGGCATCTAAACATGCTCTCCTTGATCATCAACCAAAGGAGGCTCAAACAATCTCAAATTATCAACATTAACAACATAGTATATTTGCATATAAGGAGGAAAATCTAGCTTAAATGCATTTGTTGGGCATGGAATCCCCCCACGACATGTTTTGGGGCTCAAAGCTCAAGTTTTGGTCGAATAATGTTGTAAAGCCCTGCAAATTGTGAGCTTGGAAATATGTTAGATTCATAGGGTTGTCCACCCTAGTTTGTAATGTAATGTCGGCCTACCCATGGTCCGCAGACCATGGGATTGTATAAATAGAGCGAGCATCTAAGTGTAAAAGACAGGAAAAAGAAGAGAGAAGTATGAGGTAGAAGCATAGAGAAAGTGTAAAGTGTGTCTTGGGTCATAGAGTAGTAAAAGGCTCTGCAGTTGAGTGTGCAGAGACCTAGTTGCCTGCAACTAAGTGCGCGGACCCCTGCCGCTGAGTGCACCGGGCGGAGTCGAGTCTGTAACCGAAGGAAGAGAATAATAAAGAGACGTTTTATCTTAATTCCATGTATCTGTTCTTGGGTTATTATATGTTGATATGAATTGCAATTACACTGTTTATTTAATGCGCGCACTTGTATGAATGCTTTATATTGCTAAGTATACTTTACACATTCAAGTAAGCTAAGTTAATCAACTAACAGTGAAATACTAGTAAGGACTTAGGTAATAACGGTGTTCGGATCCTGAGTAGGGCTGTGCGAAGGCAGCATCATAGGCTGTGAGGTATGAGTAAGTGCGCATAGCGATGTGCGCACAAGGTCGAACCGCAAACCACTTGAACACATCAGACCTATCCAGGGTGTGGAAACCTGGTTCTAGCACCCTCCCATACTACTTCAGGTGAGACCTCAGTCCACGCTCCACGGAATATTGCCAAAAGGGCCAATAGTACTGGGATTTGTTTGGCTAAATCACCTCCGAACCTGGGTCAGGCCCCAACCAGCCAACAAATGGTTCTGTTGTTGGGACCGAGATCTACATAAGGGATGTCTGATGTCGTGTCATTGGAATCTGACAAGGAAATAAATTGAAGGGTGGATGGAAAGAAAAATTCACGAGTTCGCAGCGCAGGAAAATAGGACTCTGCGAGTATTGAAGGAACAGTGGTTAGAGCACTACTTATATACGGAAATCCATGAAATTTTCTTTTCATCCTTCCCCTCTCAGTTGTATGAGTGGATCGCGAAGTTAGCAGACAGTCAGGGATGGTGTAGGCTCGACAAACCAATTGTGTGAACTCCAGAATTGGTGTGCAGACTAGAAGCATCGAAAGATAATATTGTGTGCATTGTGGACCATTGGCTCGATCAAATTATAGGAGGGTTTATCACCAAGTTCGCGGTAGATGCGACAGTCAGCTACAGCGAGGTGGAACAACGCTTCCTCAAAGGACCGTGAGGTAAGCACATTAAATCTTTGAACACTTGGATTAAAATGCTACTGTGTGAAAAATGGGTTATGCGAATAAATTGATGTTTGGGGCTATGTGAAGTGGGAAGATCTATAGAAACGAAGGTAGTGCAGAGATAGAGAATAGCCCCTTGATTTCGCCTCGGTGAGAAAGCGAGGGAGAACTCATGAAAGTTTCACCAAGAAGTGCGATGAGTCTGATAAGACAGTGAATTCCACGCATACCACCTCCACCTATACCACCACTAGTTTCACCCTCTTCACCTCCATCTCCGCCACCACCATAGTTCAACATGGCGAGCGCGATAAAATTACCAGTGTTCAGAGGAGTAGGGAACAAATATCCAAACCAATTTTGGTTCATGGTAAAGGCTATATGGGAAGCACAAGGAGTCGTGGATGACAATATAAAGAAGCCAATGTTAGTAGGAGCGTTGCAAGATCGTGCACTGACATCGTACATTAAGCATTCTAATGACCATCCAAATGCGGGGATCGCAGATATTCAGGATGCGCTAAACAAGGAATTTAGTAGGCCAAAATCGGAGACACAGTCGATTACAGGTTTAAGGAAATCGCGATGCTTCCAGGCGAGACCCCCTAGGAACTGGTTCAGAGACTAAAGAGCATGATTCGCGAAGCCAACATGACCTTGACAAATGGGAAGCATCGCGCATGGTTTGTGGCATCACTAACGCTGCATCTAAGGACAACGTTGTCATAGCAGAAGTTATCCACCCATGCCGAAGCATTGGAGATTGCAATGAGACTGCACGAGACCCCAATACAAGATCCTGGCCTGGGAGTCCAACAAATCCTCATGCAACTGAAAAATTTGTGTCTAGAAATGTAGAGTTTGAAACAAGACAGGACAACTTGCCTAGAAGCGCGCGAGGAGATATGGTGCATAAAATGCAAAGGCCAGGGGCATGACAAGGACCATTGTCCAGTCTTCACGAACTACCTAGCGGCAGGAAGGCCAATGCCATTGAGACCACAGGCACAAGAAGGGTCGAGCACGGTGCCTGCATTATGGTGCGCGATTTGTCAGATAGGAGGGAAGCATGCTACAAATAACTCTCACCTATTACAAAAGAATACGAAAACGTCCCAACAGTTGTTCTGTAATTTCTGCAGGTCAGTAGGCCATTATGAATGCACCTGTAGAAGTTATGAACTGATGATGGATCAGACTCCTGCCTATAGAGTTCAGACCGAAACATGAGCCCTCGATCAAAATACAGGGATCGTGCACACTGGATTTCAGTGGTGCGAACGAGGTCGAGGTGGAATGGGACCAGGAAGGGGTTGCGGATAGTTGATTTGTTACAATTGCAGAGGGCCAAGGCATTATGCACACGATTGTACAAATCCGACGAGAGCATCATGGTTATATTGTACCCAGTTTGATCATGAGACAGAGGATTGTCCCACACTGATAGCGAGGTTGCTTGATAAAGGAATACTCCAGCCTCCCCTGGCTCAGAATCTGCAAATGATGAGGTCCAAACCACGCGAAGAGGATCTGAATGTAAACATCGTGCTCCGAAGTGGTATTACGATAGGAGATGACAAGGGCAAGCAACCCAAAGAAAGTGCTTGGGTTCGCAAGGCTCCTACAAAGGAACCAGAGTTCGATTTAGAGCGCGCAAAGGAGACATTCATGGAAGCTAAGAAGTGCTTCACAGAGGCCTCCACTTCAAGTAGTAAGGACAAACTAGAACCGAAGATGGACCCGTCAATGCTTACTACCTTTCTGGAGACATGCATGAAGCTGCTGCACGACAGAAAGGCTATGAAGGGACTGTAGGAATCCATCATTAGGTGCGCTGGATCAGGAGAACCGCGCGTAGTCTAGAAGCTCAGGAAGCACACAACGTGAACAGGAAGGGAGATGAGATTGACTGCACAAATATGGGAATATGAAATGGATCAAGTGATTATGGATTTAGGATTGGATGCAAACGTTCTGCCAAAGCAGACATGGGAGCACATGGGTAGGCCCGCGTTGCAATGGTCACCTATTCAATAGCGAATGGTGAATCAGCAAAAGATCCTATCGATGGGAAGATTGTAGGGAATAATGGTAGACATCAAAGGTGCGAGCGCGCTTGCATATTTTGAAGTGAGAGATTGTTGATGACAACAATCCCTATCCCGTGCTACTGGGAATAGATTGGGCCACTGATATGAACGGAGTGATAAATCTGAAGAAGCGAAAAATGATTTTTGAGACAAAGTCACTATGCGTAGTGGTACCTTTAGACCCTACAGAAGGATTGCACTACATAGAGTCAGTGCGCGACGACGAAAGCGATGATGATCTAGACAGTATCTACAAGATAACCACTCGGGAACAGGATTGGGTGAATCCTACAGCGGATGATAGGATTTCTTGGGAGCGCGAAAGTTCCTGCACATTGGATTAGGATGAGGAAATAGAACGATGACAGAACCGATTACAAGAGGTAACCACGCTCAATTGCAACACGATGATAAGATCACTACGCTGCATGACGACAGAGGTAAGGGATTTGCCTATGTATGATGGGTTGACAGCGGTGGATGAATTCCTGAACAAATTTCAAAGAGAAGTGCCAAAACAGCAATGTTTCGACGCTCTGAAATGGCCACTATGTGCTATGCCTACAAGATGGTGGGGTACGCATCAGGGAAGCTTTGAGGACTGGCACGGATGCAGAAGGATGATGCGCCTACGATTTGGGAAACCGCATATGTGGCTAGCAGAAAAGTATGACAGACGGGATGATCCACGTACACACCTCGCGAAATGGACCAAGGTCTACGGGGAGGAGCCACAACCTGAATGGGTGCATTTGTTATGTCATACTCTAGATGTCATACCCATGAATTGGTATACTGAGATGGAGCTCCGCCATGGCACGAGCGAATAGGACATCTTGTGTGAAGGATTCTTGTTAACCTTCATGTTTGAAGATCATTGGTGGGATACTATTGATGATGCACTACTATTGGCTTGTAGGGGCCTAACCCAGGTTCGAAGGCGATTTAGCCAAACAAATCCCGGTACTACTAGCCCTTTCGGTAACAATCCGCGGAGCATGGACTGAGGTCTCACCCGAAGTAGTATGGGAGGGTGCTAGAACTAGGTTTCTACATCCTAGAGATGTCTGATGATTTTTGGTGGTCCGTGGTTTGACCCTACGCACCTATCAATACCTCGCAGCCTGTGATTCTGCCTTCGCGTAGCCCTACTCAGGGTTGGATCCGCATTGGTACCCAATCCCTTATTATTAACCCAATATTAGTTGATCACTTAGCTTATCTGTATGTGTTTAGTTATCCTTAATAGCGTTCACCATTCATACCAATGTGCGTGATAAATAAAACAATATAATTGCAAAAGATATCAATCATATAATAACTCAAAACAGATACATAAGAATTGGAATCAAACTTCTCTTTATTATTCTTCTTTCTTGGTTACAGACTCAACTCTGCCCTGTGCACTCAGCTGCAGGGGTCCGCACACTCATTTGTAGGGGTCCGCACACTCTGTAGAGCCTCTTCTTACTACTACGACCCAAAGCACTTGGACTTTTACTCTATGCTTGCCATCTTCTAGACTTCGTTCGTTCGTCCATGTATCTCCCCTTATTATCTTTACAACTTAGAGCCTCGCTCTATTTATACAATCCCATGGTCAGGGGACCATGGGTAGGTTAACACTACATTCAAAACTTAGGGCAGACAACCCTATGACTCTAACATATAATTTGCACTCTATGTCTGCAATTCGCGAAGTCTTTTCAACAACAATACTCAAAACTTGGGCTTTGAGCCCCAAAACATGTTGTGAGGGGATTCCATGCCCAACAAGCCCCCAACACAAACATCATGACTCGTCCTTGAGTCACTTTTTTGGTGCAGCAATCTTGGCGCGGAGTCCCTCCAGCTGATCTTGGACAGCCTTGATGTCTGCAGCGCACTGAGCTACTGCTTGTTGTACATGTTGCATTTGTTCTTCTTCGACCTCTGTGTCTGAACTATGCCCACCCATTTGTACTGGTATATGTTTATAGTCCCACGCCCTTGTCCGGCTTCTGGAGCACGAAGACTGTGCTTATGTCGGTTAGTCAGATAGCCGACCCATCCATGTAAGGCTTCAAGCGGCTGCCATTCACTTTGCCTGGGAAGGGTTCTACATTTAATTTGATGAGCAGGACCGCGCCTCTATCTGTGACCTCCTTAACCACATATGGTCCCTACAAATGAATTCTGAATTTTCCTGTAAAAGTTTCAAACTTACTGTCATACAGCAACACTAATTCATTTACCTTGAATGTGTGCAACTTGATATGGTAGTCCTGCCAGGATTTTTCACGCTGCTTTTGTACCTGCTGATGAAATCCAGCCAAAAATCGTTCCTCCTCGAGTTCTTCCAATTGCGCGAGCGTTGCCTCCAGAGCTCCGCGGTGTGTCATCCTTGTGAGCACTGCTATTCACAAACTAGGTACGATGTATTCCATTAGCATGACAACTTCTACGCCATAAACTAACCGGAAAGGTGTCTGTCCCGTTAATTACTTGCACATTGTCCTTTAAGCCCATAGTACGGCAGGTATGCGCAGGTCCCAATCATTTCACTGCGTTCCACACTTTGGTTAGTGCAGCCTCCAGTATTTTATTGAATGCCTCCACTATCCCATTAGCTTATGGGTGGTACGGTGTACTTTGTTGATGATACACCTGGAACTCTTCTGTGAGCGCGCTGATGGTTTCATTCAGGAAATGTGTTCCGCAATCACTCATTAAGATTTTCGGACAGCCAAATCGAGTCAACACGTTTTCAAACAAAAACTTTGCAGTCATAGTAGCCGTGTAGTCTTTAATCGGTTGTGCTTCAGCCCATCGTGTCAGGTACTCCGTCGCGGCGATGATGTAGCGCATGCCCTTCTTTCCCTGAGGTTTGATCGTTCCCACAAAGTCGATTGCCCATTTTTCAAACGGTTTCAATGTCATTTGTGGATTTAATGGCATCTCGTCCCTCTGCAAGGGTTTTCCATTCTTTTGACATATATCACAGGCCTTATAGTGCACTTTCGAATCCTGGTGCAGGGTTGGCCACTATAACCCTGCACGAAGAATCTTCTGTGCAGTCGCGCGTCCTGCATAGTGTCCTCCTGTAGCACCCCCATGTGCTTTCGCGAGGATCTGATGTCGTTCAAATTCAGGTATGTATCTTCGCAATATCTCATCATTTCCCATTTTACACAGGTGCCCCGCGATGACAGAAAAATTCATCGCGCGCACCACCAATTCCTTTTTCTGTTGGATGGAGTATTCCTTCAGCACGGTCCCTGTGGTCAGAAAGTGGATTATATCTTCAAAGTTTCCATCTATGATGCGTACAACAAAAAGCTGAGCGTCAAGTAATCCCTCCTCCAAATTAATGGGTTCCTCGCCCGTCTCAATGCATGACAAGTGATATGATCCTGTGTTCAGACGTCCTGGCTTTACTATGACCTCAAAGTCATATTCCTGGAACAATAAGAGCCATCTGCATATGGGCCCCCCCAACACAGGCTTATTGACCAGGTATTTCAGTGCAGAATGGTTGGTATATATCTTGAAATGTCCTCCTCGCAAATAGTGTCAGTATTTTTGGAGCGCATACACCATCGCTAACCCCTTGCGCTCGGTGGTGGAATATTTCTTTTCTTCTCTGGACAATCTCCAACTTGCAAACGCGATCGGGTGATCCATGCCCTCCGTGCCCTCCTGCGTGAGTATTGCTCCCAGCGCAATACACGACGCATCAACATGTACATGAAATTCCACATCCCATTTTGGGAAGACCAGGATTGGAACGAAGGCCAGTTTCCCCTTCAGGACATCCAAACTCTTCATGCAATCATCATTCCAGCAATATGTAACATCCTTTTTCAATAGATTTTCCATCGGCGTTGTTATTTGGGCATAACTTTTGATGAACTTCCTATAGTATTCGATGTGTCCCAAGGTAGCGCGCAGTTGTTTAACACTTCGCGGTGCTTCCAAATTTAGAATCACAACAATCTTCGCAGGGTCCACCATCAGTCCTTGTTTGCAGACCACATGTCCCAGCAAGTTTCCAAAGGGAACGTGGAATGTGCACTTCTTAAGGTTCAGCGCAATCTGGTGTCGGCGGAAGGTATCTAGCATCAAGCGTAAGCTTGCTACATGGTGCTTCACTAATCCAAAGATAGTTCAATCATCCAGATAAACCTCCAAGAACTTGTGGATGTATTCTTTGAACGCAGCCACAATGATGCACGAAAAGATGGTTGGCGCGTTCTTCAATCCAAATGGCATAACGGTGTATTGAAAGCAGCCCCATTCTGTTGTGAAGGTCGTTTTGCTCCTGTCTTCCGACGCGATCTTGATCTGATGGTACCCTGAGAACCTATCTGTGAATGAGTATGCTTCCTAACCACCAACATTGTCTAGTACTTCGTCTGTGAACAGTGTCAGGAATGGATCGTGTATACAAGCGTCATTTAGCGTCCTGAGGTCCACGCATATTCTTATTTCGCCTTTCTGCTTTTTCTCATATACTACCATAGGACTCACCCAATCGTATTCTTCCACTGGCTCAATAATTCCGACTGCAATCATTTTGTCTAATTCTTCACAGACCTTTTCCTTATATTTCAGATTCAAGCAGTAAGGTCGCTGCTTAACTGGCTTCGCTTCGGGTTTCGAGGTGATCTTCATCATCCCCAAGTCGCAATGATCCCTTTTAAGTCTGTAATTTTGGTCGGGAATAAGTCTTGGTATTCGTGGAGTAACTCAGTGACCTTATCCACCATGGCATCATCCCAATAGTCCCCAAGCATTGCATACTTTGGCTCCACCTTCGTTCCAATGTTTACATGCTTTGTTTTTAGCGGCATGGCGATGTCGAGGTCTTGAATTGATGGTCCGCGAACCTCGTGATAGCCTTCTGTCTCTGGAATGTTAATATTTCATGGGTCCTTATCATCCTCCTCAATAGTTACATTGTAACACTCCAGCGTGTAGCTCGGCTATGTCTCCCAGTCCTGCTGAAGCACTTCCATTGGCTCCCGGGGTACTTTGATGATAGTTGCTTTTACTGCTTGTAACGCATCATCAACAGTATCCCACCAATGATCCTCAAACGTGAAGGTTAATAGAAATCCCTCACACAAGATATCCCATTCGCCCATACCATGGCGGAGCTCCGTCTCAGTATACCAATTCATAGGTATGACAACTAGGGTATGACAAAACAAATGCACCCATTCAAGTTGTGGCTCTTCCTCGTAAATCTTGGTCCATTTCGCAAGGTGTGTACTTGGATCATCTCGTCCATCATACTTGTCTACCTGTTGCATCCGTGGTTTCCCTAATCGTATAACCATCATTCTCTTGTAGTTGTGCCAGTTCTCAAAGCTTCACTAATGCGTACCCCACCACCTTGCGAGCATAGCGCGTAGTGCCCATTTCATAGCGCCAAAATGTTGTTGTTCTGGCACTTCTCTTTCAAATTCGTTTAGGAATTCCTCCACCACAGTCAACCCATCATACATAGGCAAATCCCTTACCTTCGTTGTCACGCAGCGCAGTGATCTAACCATCCTATTACAATTAAGCGTTATTTCTTCGTGCAACCGATTCTGCCATCGCTCCATCTCTTCATCTGAATTTGAAGTGCAGGAGCTTTCACGCTCCCACAAAATACTACCATCTGCAGTTGGGTTCACCCAGTCCTGTTCTTGCGTGGTTATCTTATAGATACAGTCGAGATCGTCATCACTATCATTGTCGCACACCGGTTCTGTATAGCGCGCTCCTTCCGCAGGGTCTAAAGGCACCACTATGCGCAATGACTTTTTCTCAAAAATCATTTTTCACTTCTTTAGATTTATCACTCTATTCATATCAGTGTCCCAATCTATCCCCAGTAGTGCGAGACAGGGAATGATGTCATCGACAATCTCTATCACTTCGAAATCTACAAGTGCGCTCGCACCTTCGATATCTACCATTATTCCTGCAATCTTCCCATCGATAGGATCTTCTATTGGTTTGCCATTCATAATTGAATAAGAGACCATTGCAACACAGGCTTACCCATGCGCTCCCATGTCTGCTTTGGTAGAATGTTCGCATCCGATCCTAAATCCAAAATCACTTGATCCATTTCATACTCCCCGATTTGCACAGTCAATCTCATTTCCCTTCCTATTCACAATGCATGCTTTCCAAGTTTTTAGACTACGCGCGGTTCTCCTAACCCTATGCACCTAGTGATAAGTTCCTACAGTCCTTATACAGCCTTGCTGTCGTGCAACAGCTTCATGCATGTCTCTAGAAAAGTAGTAAGCATTGAAGGATCCATCTCTGGTTCTAGTTGATCCTTACTTCCTAGTGGAGGCCTTTGTGAAGCTCCTCTTAGCTTTCATGAATGTCTCCTTTGCGTGTTCTAAATCAAACTCTGGTTCCTTTGTAGGAGCCTTGTGAACCCAAGCACTCTCTTCTGGCTACTTGCCCTCGTCATCTCCTGTCGTAATACCGCTTCAGAGCACGATGTTTACATCCAGGTCCTCTTCGCATGGCTCAAACCTCATCATTTGCAAATTCTGAGCTGTGAAAGGCTGGAGTATCCCTTTATCGCGCAACCTCGCTATCAATGTGGGGCACTCCTCCATTTCATGGTCAAACTGAGTACAATATAAACATGATGCTCTTGTCGGATTTGTACAGTTGCGGGCATAATGCCCTGGCCCTCCACAATTGTAACAAATCAGTTGTCTGCGACCCCTTCCTAGTCCCATTCCACCTCGACCTCGTCCGCGCCCCTGAAATCCAGTGCACGCCATCCCCATATTTTGATCGAGGGCTCGTGTTTCAGTCTACACTATATAGGCAGGAGTTTTGTCCATCATCAACTTGTAACTTCTACAAGTGCATTCATCATGGCCTACCCACCTGCAAAAATTACAGAACAACTATTGGGACGTCTGCTTATACTTCTGTAATAGATGACAATTATCTATAGCATGTTTTCCTCCTATCTAACAAATCATGCACCATAATGTAGCTGTCGTGCTCGGTCCTGCTTGTGCCTCTAGTCTCAATGGCATTGGCCCTCCTCCTGCAAAGTAGTTTGCGAAGACTGGACAATGGTCCTTTCCATGCCCATGACCCTTCCATTTTATGCACTGCACCTCCTCGCTCACCTCTAGGTGCGTTGTCCTGTCCTGTTTTAAACTCTACATTTCCAGGCATAAATTTTGCAGTTGCGCGTGGATCTGTTGGACTCCCAGGATAGGATCTTGTATTGGGGTCTTGTGCAGCCTCATTGCTATTTCCAAGGCTTCGGCCTGAGTAGATAGCTTCTGCTGTGACAGTGGTGTTAGATGTGGTGTTAGTGATGCCACAAACCATGCGTAGTGTTGTCCATTTGTCAAAGTCATGTTGGCTTCACGAATCATACTTTTTAGTCTCTGATCTAGCTCCCAGGGGGTCTTTCCTGGAAGCATCGCGATTTCCTTAAACCCGATAATTGACTGCGTCTCTAACTTTGGCCTGCTAAATTCTCTATTCAGCGCGGTCTGGATATCTACGATCCCCGCCTTTGGATGGTCATTAGAATGCTTAATGTACCATGTTAATGTGTGATCTTGTAATGCGCTTACCAATGTTTCCTTCTTTATGTTGTCATCTATGACTCCTTGCGCTTCCCATACAGCCTTCACTACGAACCAAAATTTGTCCGGATCTTCGTTCCCTACTCCTTTGAATACTGGCAACTTTATTACGCTTGCCATACTAAATTGTGGTGGTGGCAGAGGTGGTGTGGGCAGAGATGGGGGTGAAGATAGTGAAACTGGTGGTGGTGTAGGTGGGGGTAGTATGCGCGGAATTCGTTGTCTTATCATACTGATTGCGCTCCTCAAAGAAACTCTTGCGACCTCCTCCTCGCTCTCCCGCGGAGGTGAAATCAAGGGACTAGTCTCTAATTCTTCGCTACTTTCGTTTCTATAGATCCTCCCACTTCGCGTAGCCCCAAACATCAATTTACCTGCATAAACTGCTTTTCACACAATAGCGTTTTAATCCAAGTGTTCAAGGATTTAATGTACTTACCTCACATTCCTTTGAGGAAGCTTCATTCCACCTCGTTGTAACTGACTGTCTTGTCTACCGCGAAATCGGTGATAAATCCTCCTATAATTCGATTGAGCCAATGGTCCACAGCGTGCACGAGCTTATCTTTCGATGCTTCTAGTCTACGCACCAATTTTGGAGTCCACACAATCGGTTTGCCGAGCTTATACCTTCCTTGACTATCTGCTAGTTTCGTGATCCACTCATACAACTCAGAGCGGATGGATGCAAAGAAAATTTCGTGGATTTTCGTATATAGGTAGCGCTCTAACCATTGTTCCTTTGATACTCAGGGATTCCTATTTTCCTACGCTACAAACTCATGAATTTTTCGGTCCAGCGACCCTTCAATTTCCTTCTTGGTCGGATTCCAATGACACGACATCAGACATCCCTTATGCAGATCCTTGTCTCGACAACGGAACCATTTGTTGGCTTGTAGGGACCTGACCCAGGTTCAGAGGTGATTTAGCCAAACAAATCCTGGTACTATTGGCCCTTTCAGCAACAGCTCGCGGAGCGCGGACTGAGGTCTCACCCGAAGTAGTATGGGAGGGTGCTAGAACCAGGTTTTTGCACCTTAAAGATGTCTAATGATTTTCGGTGGTCCATTGTTTGAGCCTGCGTGCACGTCGCTACGTGCACCTATCAGTACCTCGTAGCGTATGATGCTTCCTTTGCACAACCCTAATCGAGGTTGGATCCATGTTGGTACCCAATCCCTTATTATTAACCTGATATTAGTTGATCACTTAGCTTATCTGCATGTGTTTAGTTATCCTTAACAGTGTTCCCCATTCATACCAATGCGCGCGATAAATAAAACAGTATAATTGCAAAAGATATCAATCATATAAAGGAATCTTTTAAGTATCCTAGAGATTCCCTCGCTCATGGTTTTGCTCCTCTGATCCATTCGTGGTTCCACAGGCCCGCCCTTCGCCGTTGGTCCTTGTCGAATGAGCAATTTGGGTTTTAATATAAATGATGGGACAAAATTACTAATGTAGGGCCAACAACTTGTTGGTGGCAAAAGCTAAGTTAGAAATTTAGGGTTGGGGCAGACCGGGTTCAAAACTTGTCATGCCTAGAATTTTTTGCAATATATATATATATATATATATATATATTATATTATATATATATATATATATATTATATATATATATAATATATATATATATATATATAAGAGTGGGGCAGAAGAACAAACTGAGGTTTGTCTAAACCCTAGCTGCCTCTACCCCCAATGTCGAGCCTCTGCTTCATGGACAAGACCCAGTGGCTTTCGTTGATGTAGATGGTGCACGTTGGAGACATATTGACTTGTCATTCGTCAAGAGTTGGAGCGTTGAGGGAATAGGGGTGTGGAGGTTACCCTTGTTGAAACTGTTCTTGTTTTGTGCGCTGCAACTTGGTTGGGTCTCCTTGGGCTTCCGATGGCTACTGTGGATGCTTAGTGACGGGTTTCTTCACAAGGTTTTTCTGGTTCACCTATTTTGGGAGGAGAGTTTTAGAGGGTGGGGGAGGGGTGACTACCCTCGCTGCTTTTCCATTATTTCATGCCTTTCTTTCTTGTATGGGCTTCCAGGATTTGTGCTCACCTGTTGCTGATTTTTTATAGAATTTTTTGTGTGGTTCGGCACCAGAATCACTTTTCGTGGTCCAGTTGGTGCGGCATCTATCATCTCTGCCATGGGCACTCATTGTTCGTGGCCCAGTTGGTGTGGGATCTGCCGTCTCTGCCATGTGCGCTCTCCTGGGGTTGCACCACTATTTTTTGTTTGTAGTGGGTATGGGGTTCTTTACTCTATTACCCTCTATAGGACTACTTCGGGACATTTCATTTTCTGGGTAGATTGTTGGCTTTTTGGCCTTGGCGGGCATATGTGCCTATCATGGTCTTTTCAGACATTGTATTTGTCCCTTTGGGGTTTTTAGGCACTTGTTTCTGCAGGATTATTGGGGTTTTCATACCCATTTATTGTATTGCTTTGAAGCCTGTTCTTCGGGCTTTTCACGGATACTCCATTTGGAGTTTTGAACTGTAAGTGGCTCAGCCCATTATTCTACATATGCTTTTTGCCTCTAGAACATGTAATTTTCTGATCAATCAATGAAATGTCTAATATATATATTTTATTTGTTTTTTGTGTGTTGGTTGCTAATCGTTGGCGGTTAGTGGAGCTACGAGCCCCCCCTCTCTCTCTCTCTCTCTCTGACCATATTGGTCATAAAACGCCGACCAGAAAATAAGGGTTACAGGACAAATTAAGTAGGCGACATATTCGCCTATTTCGACCGCTAGATTCCATGCGTCGAGATTCTTCCAATTTGTTTCCTTGTTAGTCTGCCACTTGGCCAAGTTTGACCCAAAATTTGACCATTTATAACTTGAACTCGGATTTGAGTGTCGTTTGCACCGTTGGAATAAAGACGACAAGCACTACGATCTAGTTCTAGTTTCACTTCAATCCGACAATTTTGATTTTTGAGCTATTTCTGGATTCTGAGCAGTCTTAGGGCCACCTGGATCACTAAAGTAGATAGCTATATCACCCTCAAGGGAATCGATTTTGATGAGAATGCTTCCATTGACTTGCTATGACCAAAAAATGTTTAAATTATTAGTTGATGACTAACATTCATGCTTATGGGTCTTTGACGACTACTACAGGTTGCAACTATTGTAAAAATGAGATTCACCCTAATGTGAACATGCTTGAAGTCGAACATCAAGGGGATCAATGGAAGCAAAGAGAAATGATGACCTATTCGTTTCATTCAAGGTTATTCATTATGTATCAGAATGAGAATCAAGGTGCTACTTCATTTCTAGAGTATGTGAGCTAATGTCGATAAGAAGGAAGACACGACACCTAAAGGAAGAGGATCCTTAGAAATAAACTTGTAGTCAAGTCAAATACCAAAATGTAATGAGTTGATTTAGCATTACGATGAACAAGGTCAATAGAAATAGAGTGGAGACCATGAACATTGATTGGTTGGAGCATAATTGATAATGGATCAGGGGGTAGCAACCAAAACAAATTAAAACTGACAAAACTCTAGAGTCGAGAGGAGCACTAAAGGGGACACTAGGCAGGTGATTGTTTTGACTATCAATATTGGTATCTATAAGGGGATAGGCGATGGTGAATCTTAGTTGGGGAACTAGGAGACAATTGGAGGTCATTTTTTGGGTTCCAAACAAATATTAACAATTTCTGGTAAATGCTCTGACCAAGGGTGACTAGGATTGCTACCAATGAATATGAAAGTTAGATGATGATGGAAGGGTCTTTACTTCCTTGTACACTTTCCAAATGCATAAATGAATATTGTGGGTATATACAAACACATAGATGGGTGCCTCGGTAAAAAGGATGACTTGTGTGATGGAGCAAGTGGGAGACTAAAAAGGTAGATGCACCATTGGATAGTCTCCATATGCGTAGGTGAGTAGTGGTTAATTACGTAGATGATCTACTAATGGCAGGGGTATGAGAGGCAAAATGTGAATGCAATGGTGCATTAATGATGATCAACTAAACTAGTGCCCAAGAGCATAAGGGGTTAGCAAAACAATGTGAAAGAAGCATGAGGTTGATTCTCAAGTGGTGTGAGATATAAGGATACTTGTTTTTAAAAAAATAAGCATGTGGTCATGTAACCCAAGTTTTGGTCCCGTTTTAGAAAACATACCATACACCTTATGTTAATTTTGCTACATTTTAGCTTGAGCCTAGGATTCAACATTTGGTCTATTTTCCAGTCTAACAAACCAAGGCGATCCTTAGTGCTTTCGAACAACATGAAATGTAATTACAACTTAAGTTAAATATATAAATAAAACTTAAATTAAGTTTAAAACAAAACATGAATAATAATAATAAAGCATTAAAAAGAAAATGTTATGAGAAATGGTTAAATGCAAGATATTTCATAAAGGGTATACAAATTCCCTCATTTTTATTAAAAATAGAATTTTGGTGAAACAAAGTTTCATTTTTTCAATTTGTTTAGAAAGTTAATAATTTAAATTGTCCTTAAAAAGCCAAAACCTTTAAATATAATTAAAAAAATAAAATAAAATAGAACTTTAGCTTGTAAATTGAAATTCTTTCGATAAAAATCACAATGGCATTTTTTGTGTTTAAAAAGGGACAATCATCTGAGAGAGAGAGAAAGAGCCCTCGATGGGGGTGGAGGATCATGGATATATGAGGGAACCCCAATAGGAATGGAAAAACATTGACACAAGGTGGATGAGATAAGGGAATCATTCCCTCCCAGGCATTAAATGGAACCACAAGTGGCAAGTTAGCGACATGCATCTATCATGCATGGAATTTTCGAGATGAAGGAAGAGAATGTTAATAACAAGATAGAAAGCATCAATTGGTCATGTGCAAGCCTGGTTATGGGAGGTTGGGAGGGAGTAGGTGATTGTGAAAAGTATGCACATGCCACCAAATTGTGTATGTTCTTTTGTATTTGGTGTTTGGCATTTGGATTTTCTAACAATAAGTGGAGTTTGATGATTGTTGTGGTGGGGGGTACTCTGTGACAAGTTTGGGATCTAGTGGAGACTAAGCATTAGGCGGCTTCATGTCATTGGCATCTTCCTGCAAGGAGACAAGGCACACAAGATCTGCTAGTTAAAGGTGGGTCTCAACTTTGGCTCTCATACGTATGACATTCTAGTAAGCTTCATTGTCCATCCCTATGATTTCCTTAAAGCTATATTTCTTCCTGATTAGGGGTGGGAGTTCTATCATATGGTATGCCTATTGGGTGCCTAGAAGGTTGGTCTAGATTTTGTAAAGCGTTGGCAAGAAGCTGGAGTCAGGGGCTAGCTAATTTCTAAGTGTGACGTGCCCTGTCTTGTGTTCCGTAGATACTTTTATTTGTTTGTAGTTGCAGCAGGTGGTCCTTCAGGTAAATTTCACTAGTTGTAGTCTTTCTTTAAAGCATAAGATATTTTGGGTTTTGGGTTCACTTATTGTGAATTGTGTGCCACCTTTTTGGCCCGAGAGGTGTGTTTTTTACTTGACTGGAACAACCATTGTGAGTGGAGATACTAGCGTTTTTGTGTAGTGGGATTCAAGTAGTGCGTCGAGGTAGCCTAAGCCAGGATTCGGTGTCCTCAGGTTGTTGGGTGTGGAGCCTAATTATCTTCTTTATTCAAAGGTATCGCCGCATTGGACCCCAGTTCGTAATGGGGCGACAACGCCACCTGTTTTTGCGCGTTGCCAGGGGTGTCCAGGGGGGGCGATGAAGATTCTTTAGAGTCCCCCCCTTGCGAGGGATCGGGGGCATCACCCCCAAAGCTAAAAATAGATGTAAAATTGCCTTGTAAAATGTTGTAATTTCGTAGTCAATCTGGGTCGTTCATTAGGCAGAAATCTGATGGTAGAAGTTATGTTTAATTTAGGGTTTTTTTTCCTAGAAGGCAATCCCTCGCTAGATATGAGAGAATTTTATTACGATTATGTAGGTTTGTATTTTGAGCGAGAAAGAAAGAGGAGATTGTGTGACAGTGAAGAGGGAATTACAAATGGATATGCTGTAGGGAATTACAATGGATCTGTTGTAGGTTGTATTGTAGAAATTTTGAATAATATGACACATATTCACAGAGATTATCCCGATTAGACACTATTGCGGAATACATGCATAATACATAACCTCCTCTACGTTGATCATCAATTTATAGAAGCAGAAACAATAACATGCGCACATAGAAGCATCAATCACACATATCAACACAGTATTTTCCAGGGGAAAGCATCTCGCTAAAAACCCCAACTATCTATATATTATATTGATTGAGAACATGTAACAATACATAGTACAATACTCTTCACAAGTATCCAACACTATCTCCACATGTTACACCAATACAGCTCAAATCTGATCTCCAAATCTCCTTCGCTGCTTGCCTGCCTCCACTGCACAATACCTGCATGAGAATGAATGAGAATGGCTGAACCATTCACGTGTTTCCCTTGTGTAACACTACGCAATCCTCATTGGCATAACTCAATCCCATTGATTTTACAAATCTCATGCACAACTGATAGTAGCAACTCACCCTTTCACTTACCTCTAACACCTGTCTCCATTGAACTATCCATGCACTGAGTTAACTGATGTATTCTTTAGTTTCTTTATGAGTTAATAATTAGTGAATTAATTAATATTTAATTCACACAACTCATCACTAGTGTATTCTTCAGTTAGACTGAATACAACTAGTTCAACTGAACACAACTCCATCAACTCCACATCCAACTCCACAGAACTCACATGCATGAGTTCTAACTAAAGTCCTCCATGCAATAGCTCAACTAACACATAAGAAAAGTGTATTTCCTTCTGTTAGCTGCATGTGCCACATCCGTAGCTCGAACTGAAGTGCTCTAAGAGAATAAGATAATGTTTAGAGTCCAAATATTATTAAGAGCTAATAATATTCGACTGTTCTATTTTTAGCCTGGCAGTCTAAAAATAGACTCCACCCATATGTCTAAAAATAGAGGTCCATCTATTTTTACCAACTTGACCAATCATTCATAAATAGCATCCTGCAACTCATAGACCATGATCCATATGTCTAAAAATAGACTTTGCGCCAAAAATAGCCTGCGGGTCCACTTAGTGAAGGCGACTCCTTTCCACTAAGCTCCATCATCTTGTTGCATTCTCAACAAGCATTACTTGTTGCACACTTTTCAACATGTATCTCTTCATTTTGCTAGATAATATAAAAGGAAGGACTGGTTGTTTCTCCATGGACGTAGCCCAAATTGGGTGAACCACATATATCTGTGTCTCTCTTGCTTTATGTGTTTTATGTGTTTATATTTCTGCAATATTCTATGCGTTCCATTGCTCTGTAATATATAATTTTCTAACACAGGCACGACCTAGGCCTAATATTGGGATAATTCTGGGACTAATCCCAAAGCAATAGATATTTTGTTGCACTATTATATAGTGCCACAATCAAGGTGTTATTTGATAAGTGTTGGAGCACATAGGGATCTAGGACTGCAGAGACAATGAGCGGAGCATAGAGAGCAAGCCACATCGAGAGGGGGTGTTGATATAATGGAGGCGGAGTAGGTGGACATTACCATGCTCCCCTCTTGGCCACGCTGTCCTCCCCCCCACTTTTGACTTTATGGACTCTCAGATGCGGCGTATCATCCAATTGTTGGAACAATTGGAGCAAGACTACCATGATGACTAGAACGAAGCTATAAGCTTCATGAATGATTTACAACAAAACCAATGGAACATGTTAGACCGATTGGCATCACTTAGACATGATCAACGGAGATGGAAGAGCGCATGGACCAGATAGAGGAAAGAATTACACATTTAGAGTTTCACGTTCATGGAGATCGCGGGTCACTGGATCCTTCGAGGCAAGTTCCGATTATCCATGTATAAGTGAATCCTCTCATCCCTTGATGTTGGTGGGTTGCCTTAAGTCTTTTGGTCACTTTGGTTATTATGTTTTTAGATTCTCAGTGAATTTTGGCAATTTGTATTTAGTTTTTGTGTCACTTTTCTAGCCAACAAATCTGAGAAGAGTGAGGCTGAAAGATCAACATATTATGGGTAGACATATTATAATCTTTGGCTGAATCTTTGGAGTCTCTGCACTCACTATTTAACTAGCTAAGCTGGATTGGATCTTCACCTTGTCCTGACGATGAACCACACTGGTTGGTTCGAAACGCGTCGACAAATTATTTTCTATGTGATTTCGCCGAAAACTCTCTAAACAATGTTATGGATCACAGAAGTCTAAATTCATTAAAAAAAAATTATCCACCAAAAAAAAAAAAAAAAAAGAAAAGTATAAATTTGCGCTATAAAGAGTAACTAAATTATTTGGCATTGTCATTTAAAAATAAATCAAATCAATTACATCCATTTAAATCTATCAACAAAATTCATAATAAATAAAAGATTTGATTAATTAATTGATTATAATATATATATATATATATATATATATATATATATTTTATTACAATTTGAGATAATAAAAAAAAATTACTAAAAGTCATTTTTATTATTATTAAATTATATTTTAAATATATAAATAAATTCAATTTCAAAAAAACTTAAACCCTAACTTATATAAATTATAAAACTCAAACTTAAGATTCCAATTCCAATAAATCTTAAAAGTAAAATACTTAAAAACTAAATTTCATAATAATACAAAAACTTCTATTTATATAAATATGTTTTGACAAGTATATATTCCGAAAGTTCGTTCGAACTTATGGAACTCACGAGGTCGTTTTCAGTCTTTTAGTTGGTCATGGTCTCACGTCTCTCGCTTCATAAATTCGTTCCAATCTCTAAAAGGTTGTTACTTCGTTTTAAATTTCTTTCGTTTTGATGTTTTCCGGTACGAACTCTTCAAGGGCTAAACAGCTTGCTATAGGGCATTAAATGCCTTGGTACATGCATGCTTTATAACAAAATAACACACAGCCTTTATTTTTAATTTATGTAGCTTCAAAGACTGTGTGTTATTTTGTTATAAAGTATGCATGTACCAGGGCATTTAATGCCCTATAGCAAGCTTGTTACCCCTTGCCCATATATTCGCTCAAATATTTTATATAATTTAGATTTTGAAATTTATTTCATTTCCAGAATAAATTTTTTTTCGTAATTTAAATGGTGGTGAATTTAATATACTTACAAAAAAAATTAAAACATCTTCTCTAAAGTAATATGCCTGACTCAAAGGAATCTCCCTTTTCTTGATTTTTTTTTCTCCATATTCTCGATCTTATCGAATTTTTTTTTCGATATTTTCTATATTTTAGAGAGTGAGATGTTTTTATTTTTATTTTTTATTTTAATTTTATTATATACTTTTGAATTTCTTTTCGATATTTTCTATTTTAAAGGGTTAGTGTTTTTATTTTTATTTTTTATTAATCTTTATCTTAAATTTATATACTTTAGAATATTTACTTTATATTATTTAGATATTAGATTATTCATTGAGATGCACCTTTGATTTCCCTTCATTTCCATACGTTTTATTTTTAGAATATTGATTGGATCAATTTTGATATTTTAACCCATATTAATATCTAAATTAAGTTATATTATGAAGTATTTATTAGTATAATAAAAAATATAAATTATATTTATTTTTCCAAAATATCAAATATTTATATTTAATATAATGTTTTATAACATATTTATTTAGAGTAAAGATGTGATGTGAAATTGGAATTTTTTAGTAAATTGTAAATTTTAAAAAATTAAAGGTTTTATTTTATAAGGTAATTAAGGTTTCAAATTCATGATAGTTAGAAAGAAGATACTAAAAAAACTCAACCATGTTAAGGTTTGGTATGATCAAGGTTGAGCGGGATATCCAAGTGATTTTGATGGCTTATATGCCTTTAGATCACGATTTCTTAGAGCACATGCTAGTCTTGCAAATCAAGGACATGCTAGCAAAAATAAAATAAAATAATAAAGAATAAGAGAAATCATAATAACAATTAAACAAATTGAAAAAAAAGAGACAAATTAGACACTATAAATAATGTAAAATAACATTTAATAATACATAGTAAGCCCCCCTTCTTCCCCCACCACACCCCCCCCCCCACACACACACAAAGTTCAACTTCTCCTAAAATATCAAATTTACAAACCAAATCATATCATATTATTTATTGGTTAGATGTCTAATTGTATAATTTCAACACTATATTTATTATTAGCATTCAACCAAGTGTAATGGTCTTAAGGGAACGATAAGGGAAAAAACTGACAAAAAACAAAAAACAAAAACAAAAACAAAAACAAAAACCTAGTCGTCTTGCTGATTATTTTAGGTTATGGAGGGCCTGACACTTCGTCTCCTCCACCTAATCCTGATATTGATGCTTTCAATGCACTAGTTGTTGATTGTCTAAGGTTCTAGTGCTCTAAGCTGAAGGATGATGTCCTAAAAAATTGTGGTTCGTGCCAATCAATCTCACACAATGGCTTTTGGGCTAGCAGAGAGAAGCCTTATCAGATACGTTATGGGCTTATGGCCCTCACTATGCTCTTTCAATCTTTGGTTAGATACAAACTAAAGACCGATGCTTGAAGGACAACTTTCTACTTCCTTCTAGAGGAGGGGGTTTTTCTCTTTCCTCTTTGAAAAGAAAGTAAATTGAGATCTAATTTTCCGAAGTGGGTCATATTTATCGGGGCTTAAAGGTTCGTATCTAAAATAATGGAGTCTAGACTTCAACCCAAAAAATGATGTTCCATCAGTTGTGTCTGTGTTGGGTGAAATTGCCATGTTTTCCCCTTAAATATTGGAACAAGGACATCTTTAGGAACATTAGAGATGCTATGAGCCACTATATCAATTGGGAAAAACCGTGAGAAGGTATGTAATCTTGTGTTAGGATTTGTGTAGAAGTGGATCTTGATACGGAACTCCCTACAACAGAGATACTTGGACTCATTATCAGGAAGTGGATTATGATCAACTAACACTTAAATGTAAGATTTGTCACAAATATGGTAATTTTGCTCGAGGATGCCCAAAAGCAGAAAAAATCTAGAAACCATTGAGGAAGGAGAACAATGGAAGCAACCAAAAAAAAAACAAGGGTGCCCCTCAGCAAAATACAACCCCAAGGACACTGGAAGGAAATGGATTGAGACCTAAAGGCCCTCCCTCTGCAAAGAAATCAACTACCAAAGTTGAAGAATTATCCTTTCACAAGAACAAAGGTTTGGTAGGGAGAAAATTTAATGCCCTCAATCACATGGATGAAGAAGGGGAAATCCCTAATCCATTACATAAAGAGATCTAGGTGGTAAACTCTCAATGCATGAGTTTTGAGGGTTAAAATGAGGTGCCTCCCCTCAAATATGTCCCAATTCAAGATAATTTAGTCACAAACAAAGAGGTTGCATAAGAAGAAGAAGAGGTATTTCATTTCCCTAGAAACATTAGGAACCATTGGGGATCTTTAGTTTATGGATTTGCAAATGAAAAATTAGAGGGTGAAAAGGTAATCCATTGAAAAACACATAAGAAAGTAGGTTGCTTCACTAATAAAGATGTTAGAAGTGCACATTCAGATAAGGATAAAGAATTAGGTTCTCAAAGGTCAATGCAAGATGCCTTTAAGATAACCCCTAAACAAACACAAGACAAGGGCTTAGGGCCAAAAAAAGAAGCCATACCTACAACAATGGAGAAAGAAAAGGAATGTGATATTGCAACTACAAAAAAGGTTAAAGATGATAATGCTTCCTCCTTTTCATTCTTTTTAGAATTGCTAAGAAAAACTCTGGTCCCTCCCCTCCTTTAACAAGAGATAGGAAAGATCGAAAAGAAAGAAACTCCAACTCCTAGAAATATCCAAGCTTCTTCAATTTAATGGGAGTGTATTTTAATCATTCTTGATCACGCTCTGTGTAAAGGGCTTGGAGGTGTAATCCCACCTCTTATTAGTTAGTATGTGCGGTAAATTTTGTCAACTTCTTCAATTCTTTTGACATATTTACACATATAGGCATAACGGTTTAGATATCAAAGAAATAAAACTTTTTGATCCACTAGGCATCCCAAGGGGTTGCGTGTGAGGCAGATAACTAGAATAGCCCCTTCTTCTAGCTAAAAAAATCATTCAACCTAGCATGATGGGAAATTCCTTGCGGTGACTACCTTTATGGACTTTATGGGCCTCACTCCATGTCCTCGCCAAGTTGGTTGCCATAACTGCAACCAATTAGTTTACTCTCAATGTCATCCATGGAACAAGGGAAAGTACTTGGTGATTTTCGTGTGAATTGTTTTTCAACTAAAAGAACAACTAGCATTCAACCAATCATACCTCCCTCGCAACGAACCTCCCTTATAACAAAAGGAAACTGCCTATGCATGCAATCATCAATGGACTCTCCAACACAACTAAAATTGCAACTATACTAACATCACATGTACCTCCTCCTCAATTAGAGCTCACACGTGTTCTTGCAACAAGTTCATCTCCTCTTCCTCTAGTTGAGGAAAATATTCATAGTGTGGCTACCACTATAAATCTTCTCGAAGAAAAAGCTTGAAGCACCCAAAGTGGTTCTCAATACTTTGAGGTAAAACATAATTACCTTTCCAAATGTGCATTACCCATACTTTTCACCTCTTTATCCCTCACTTTTCTCCAATAGGCTCATCCACTACTTTAGACCCAACACCACTCTTTAGAATCAAACACAGGATAACATTGTATAATATTGGTTTACTTTTAATTCTACCTAGATGCATGGTTGAGATTTGCATGTGCAACAACTTCTAACTTAATTAGTATAAACTTTGGTGAACTAAAACACATCTCAAAGCGCTTCAACAAGTTCTTCTTGCCTCACCACACTTCAAACATTTTTTTTCAAACAATATCAACATTCAAAATATTTATTCTTTCTTCAACATGACTCCACTTTTGAAACATTTACAGGCTATCTAGATTCCTCACACATGTGCCTTCTCACTCTCCCACTATGGGTTGGCTCCAAAACCATGTTAAAAGAGGAGAACAAAAATGAGAGTTTATACATTATAAACTATGCAACTTTGATTTTTATTATTCACAGGAAACATGTATATACAACTATAGGATAACTTAGATGTTTCACGATCCATAGAATATTGGAAGTCGCCTTATTTACAAACAAAATCAAATAAAATTACTTATTGGTTAGATGTTTAATGACTATACTTTCAACAATAAAAGTGATACAAAACTAAATAAACCATCATATGATAATAGGTTTATGCATTATAATTACTTATAAATGAACATATAATCACAATTTACAACAATGCACTATGACACTCTACCTCAATAACTGTACTTTCAACAATAAAAGTGATACAAAACTAAATAAACCATCATATGATAATAGGTTTATGCATTGTAATTACTTATAAGTGAACATATAATCACAATTTACAACAATGCACTATGACACTCTACCTTGACTCAAGTGTTGGCTCTTTGCAACTTTTGTTTTTTCTATATCTAGGTAATTTCCTAGGATTACCTAAGAATAGCCTATCTTGAAATTAGTTGGGTAACATTATAAACGCGAGGCTAGCTACTAGCAACCCACAAGGCAAGACCCAACATGAAACTCATGTCTTGCAAGCTAGCACCTAACACGAAATTCGTGACTCAACATAGGGCTAAGACATCTTGACATGGCCATGAGAGGCATCTTTATTTTTGGGGTGCCGACCCTCCCAACCAAGCTATAACAAGCCAATATATCATGGGGATATGAACTTAAGTAGGGAGAGTGTGAAAATTATCTCCCAACTGTTTAAGTTATTGCCCCTTACCAAAATTTTTGGTCATAGTCATAGTGATTAGTGTCTGGTCTTATTGATAACAAGAGGGTGGGCTTTGATCTAATTATGGATGTATAGGGAGTGCAATTCAATCCTTAACAACCTTAGGGGTTAAACACCCTCATGGGAATTGAGCCTTAGTCCTTGATGAAAAACCCCTCATTCATCACTACTGGATCCAACCCCATTCGATGACTCATTACAACTCTTAACCTCTATCTCTCAAATTTGGCTATGGACTCACTAATTCGACTCTCATGACAACAATTCCTTTTATTCACTTGAGTGACTAGCTACCTCATTTCTTCAAATTTTTCATTTTCCTCTTACAACTCTTCAAGTCCAATTCGAATATTCAACAACTTTTAAAACTTTTTAGATCCATTTCCAATGTTAAAACATCCATTGTGACCCTTCAAGTCCTTTTGCTACCTTAGATTTGCACCTATCGCTTCAACTCCCAACATGACTATTTTGCTTTTTATTTGTACACTTGTTGTCATGTGCCTAACATGTTTATAAACCACATGTGTTGCACCTAAATCCTTATATACTTTCTTTTGATTTACATTCTCTCCTTTATCACATGTGCAATTGCCATGCTTATCATATGCATTTTCTTTATCCTACTCAACACTATTACACTCCAAATGAAGTTAATTTTTTTGTGCATTTTTTATTTTTATTTTTTATTTATTTATTTATTTTATTTTATTTTATTTATTTATTTATTTTTTTATTATCTTTTTATTTTATTTTTATTTTATTTTTTATATTTTTTATTTTATTTTATTTTTTTTTTATTTTTATTTTTTATTTATTTATTTATTTAATTTTATTTTTTATTTTATTTATTTATTTTTTCCAGAAAGAAAAGCTGAATTGTATTATATTGAGTCTGTATAATAGAGCATTCATACAAAAATATAAGGACATATGAGATATAACCCATAGGACGAGTCTACTGAGCAGATAGCCAGGAGAAAAAACATCTCCAGCACTAGCTGGGATCAATAAACGAGATGAAAACATAACAGATCTAACAGATGCCAGGACAGATCTTTAAAGAGATAGGGAAAAAAAAGGCACATAAGAAACCAAATAGAGAAATCAAAATCCCGGAACACAAAAGTCCTGAATGGTAAAGGACTCCCTGCCATCAGAAATCTTTAGAGACCGAGCACTAGATTCCATAAGAAGCGCCTCCTTAGAAAGGCAATCCACCCTCTGATTCCAAACTCTGTAGATGTGCTGGATTGTAGACCCCTGCATCTGGTTCCAAAAAAACATAATTCGATCCATCCACACAGTGAGGTGAGGGCAGCAGACAAAAGCTTTACCATTGACGTGGTCAACCATTGCTTTGGAGTCCCCATAGATAGAAATGGCCTTGATGTCAAGAAAGCAACATAAGGCGAGGAGGCCCGCAAGGGCCTTTGCCTTAGCCAGGGTATTTGTTCCCTCACCTGCATTCCAAGAGAGATTGTATTGAAGATTCTCGTCCAAATGAATGAACACACCAGCTCCGCAAGTGTTTTGTTGGGAAGCGTCATCAAAGAAGGCCCTCGGGGACCTGAGCGAAGGAGTCACCTGCATATTTCTTTTGACAACACTCGATTTTGAAGAGATTTTGGGAATAGAATCATAAATGAGAACAATTCTTTAACAAATATTCTTCAGAGGCTCCTTTGCATTGTAAAAAGTTTATTATTTCTCCATCCCCAGGCACACCATAGGACAATTAAAATGATCGGTCGCCATGATTCTTTTTGCCGGCTCCACCATACAAGAGCGTCTTGTGAAGAAGCATGAGAGACCAGAGGGAAGCTATAAAGATTTGCCAAGCTCTGCCAAATTTTCAAAAAGGAGTTGCATTTGAAGAACATGTGAAAATTTGTTTCCTCGCTCGATTCGCACATAAGGCACCTACTCGGCCCATGCCACTGCCTCTTCATCAAATTCTCCCAAGATAAATTTTTATTATGAAACACTAGCCAAGAAAAATATATCAATTTGGGAGAGCATCCCGATTTCCAAAATTCTATTGGAAAAATGGAGACATGCACAGGCTCCAGACTAATCATATCAGCATAAATATCATTTACACACAACTGAGAATTTGCAGATGGCAAATTCCATACCAGATAATCCTGAGGCCTAGATTGGAGGAAACCACAATTTCTCAAAGTATTCCAGACAGGGGTCCAAAGGCATTTTAAAGACAGCAACAAACCAAGATCATCAACGGTTTTCCAGATAGGAAGCGGGCCATGCCACCGCACGATCAATTTATCCCATGTGAAAATACCTTTGCAATGGAGGAAGAGTAAGATCCTTTCAGGAATAGAAATGTGTTCATGCCCAGTCATAATGGGGTCTACTCCAATAAAAATTCTATTGCCAGATTGAAGACACCAATTCAGATTCTTTAAAAAATATAGCTCCAACTTGCGAAAACTGAGCCATATGGCAGAGCCGTATTTCGCTCCAATCCTCCCCAAACGAAACCAATATTCTAGGCCTTTTCCACGCATGTATTTCATTTTGATGGTTTTGCTCCATGGTCCCTCACCGAACATGCCCCTCCACAAAGATGCAGGAGCGCCTTTCCAAAGGTCCTCAAGTCCAGCAAGCCCCATCCACCTGCAACAAAGTAGTGAGGTGATATCTTCCTTGAGTTGAGTTGCCGCCCCAGATAAAATTCGCAGTGATCTTGTTCATTTTCTGAACAATACTTGCCGGGAGGAAAAAAATATGGGCCCAATAAACGACAAGTTGCGAGAGGACTGCCCTAGTTAGGACGATTCTTCCAGCCAGAGATAAACATTTATATTGCCAAGCAGATATCTTATTATAATATCTATCAATAAGCCATTTCCAATCATCCTTAGAATAACCCTTTGCCTTCAGATGAAAACCAAGATATTTGACTCCATCCTTGATAGACCTCAAACCGACTCCAAACAAAACCGAAATCCATTCCACTAATTCCATATTGACTTCATTGTGATAGAGAATGGATTTGGAACTGTTTATTTGAAGACCAGTGGCATGTTGAAATCTTAATAAGATTTCATTAAGGCAAGTCCACGTAACCCTGCACAACATTGCAAAGATAAGTACATCATCAACAAATAAATTGTGCGATATGAAGTTGTTCCTGCATATCCTCACAGGCTTGCACTTTTTTTATGAGACAACCTTATTTATGTGAAGGCTCAAAGAACTTATCACCATAATGAATAACAACGACGATAGAGGGCATCCTTGATGCAACCCCCTTTCTGCTGAGAAGAAGGGGGACAGGATTCCGTTAATAATGACAACATAATTCACGTTCTCAATACAAGCCATGATCCAGTTTATGACCTTTGATTTCAAGCCAATCTTTGCCAACAAACATCTGATAAAACCCCAGTCTACACAGTCGTAAGCTTTTTGCAAATCAATTTTTAAAATAGTTGCTTCAGTTCTATTTGAGAGCATGGAGAACAGGCTTTCCTGGGTGATGGCGACTGCATCCATTATATTTCTCCCTTTTAGAAAAGCATGCTGATCCTTTGTTAAGAAACTGGCTAAAGTCACTTTGATCCTCTCGGCTATAATTTTTGAGATGATCTTAAAGGTTATGTTGCACAAAGAGATTGGCCTAAAATCCTTGAAAGAGTCTGCCTCCAATTTCTTTGGGATGAGAGCTATCAGCGTGGATGAAGTAATGTGATGAATGCTGCCTGAAATTCTTGTTGCTTCAACCATCCTTAAAAGATCAGATTTGATGATGTCGAAAAAGTGTAAGAAGAATTCAATTGTCCAGCCGTCTGGGCCAGGGCATTTATCCTTCTTAAAATCCTTCATAACTCCGTATAGCTCCTCTTCTGATATGGCCTGGAACAGAACTTCATTTTCTTCGTCATTAAACATTTGGGGGAACAGATCGATACCCCATAGGATATCCTGAAAACTGCTATACTCCTTTCTTTTATATTGGTCTTTAAAATGTCTCACCGCCTCCTGTGAGATTTCTTGTTGAGAGAAAAGAAAGCCTTCCTGTCCATTTCTAATTTTCCATATAGTGTTCATCTCCCGTCTGGCACTAGCATACCTGTGAAAAAACTTCATTTTCTTCGTCATTAAACATTTGGGGGAACAGATCGATACCCCATAGGATACCCTGAAAACTGCTATACTCCTTTCTTTTATATTGGTCTTTAAAATGTCTCACCACCTCCTGTGAGATTTCTTGTTGAGAGAAAAGAAAGCCTTCCTGTCCATTTCTAATTTTCCATATAGTGTTCATCTCCCGTCTGGCACTAGCATACCTGTGAAAAAACTTAGTGTTCCTGTCACCATCTTTGAGCCATAACGCCCGACTCTTGAGTCTCCATGAAGCTTCCTCCTCCTTTAATATGTGCTGCTTCTTCCTTTCCAATTCATTTAATCTGCTTCTCGTGCTGAATGAGACCGAATCGACTTTCAAAAACTTAGAGATATCATCCATTTCTTTTTGGATTTCATTTAGAGCCAGCTTGCCCACTTGTCTTTTATTACATTGCCATGCCTTAACCACTTTTCTCATAGAAGACATTTTATCTCTAAGAGTCATGAAAGGAGGAATAGAGCAATTAGCAGATAGTTCCTTCCAGGCTTTAGTTATTTCTTCATTGAAAGCCGGATCCTCTAGGCATGTTCTATTGAATTTAAAGGGGTACCCATATTTGAAACCCTTTTCCCTCCAGCTGAGGGAAATTGGTTTATGGTTGGAGATAGCAACATTTTCAATGGTCGAGACGGGCATGCCCATTTTATCAATGATACTGTTATGAATGATAAACATGTTAATCCTTTTTGCTATGTAGGCCCGTTCAAGTCTTCCATTATCCCGCGTAGGCATCATTATGGATGGAGCTACATCAACAAGGTTCCTGTGGAGAAATTCAAACTTGATTTGGTCTGAGAGTGGATCATGCTTCTTGCATTTTCCCCAACGTTCTTCCGAACTTAGAGTGATATTCAAATCACCTGCAATCATTAATGAATCAATATCAAAGATCCCTGAAACAATTTTTTTTTCCCAGAAAAGAGACCTATTCTTATAAGGAGCATAGCTATTCAATATATTGATGGGAGACAGATGACCCCTAATGACCGCAGAGATGAGGATTCCTGCAAAACATTTATAAGCTTTGGCTTTTATCTGAGAAGGATCCCACATGACCGCTAAACCACCCGAAAGTCCCTTGGCTTCAGAGGTCACCATGAACCATGAGGGGAACATTTTCCTAAAGTATGAAATGGAATCTTGTTTGCTGTGCATAGTTTCCTGTACAAGAATGGTCTTTGGCTTGGCGGAAAAGAAGAGATCTTTGAGCGCCAAGAATTTGAGGTCTGCTCCCAGACCTCAGATATTCATCGATATGATAAAAGTCATGGGGGAGGATTACCAACCAGGCTAGCTCTAAGAGGTTGTTTATCAGATATGTCGAAAATGGGGACTTCCACCAGAGACAAGTTCCTTACACCATCGTCATCAACTTTAGTTCTCCCAAGGTAGTGTCTGCTCCCACCTTTGTTTTTCTTCCTGATAGTAATATTTTTTGCGGAGTTTGGACTGATGAGTGAGGGGGAAGAGAAACGAGGTGCATTCTCTTCCTTTATCTCTCATACGCTTTCCAACTCTATGCTTAAATTACATGTCACATTTGTCTTTTGTTATATCATATTTCAATTCTTACCCCTAATTTTGATAAACCGTCGACTATTTTTTTGAGTTTTTTATTGAAACATTTTTTGGTCCGATTGTGATATTTTATTGTTTAAAATGTGTTTTTGAATGCATAAATAGATTCAACACCATGAAAAGCCCATAAAAACTTAGATTTCACAAAATTCACAACTCAAATTTCTAACTCCAAAAAATCCTCATCTATTTATGAGCAAAATTAACTAAAAATATATATTTAAAAAACCTCAAAAACATAAAACAATTAAACTATAAATACAAATTAAAATTAATTATTTAAAAAATACCCTTACCTCCATGACTCGTTTTTCTCCTACGCTAAAAACGTTAAAAAAAATCACCATTTTCCTATTTTCTTTCCCTCTTATGACCACCAAAGTTAATAATCTTAATAATTTATTTTTTCTTAAAATATTAATGTGTTAACTTTTCTTTTTCCAGAGTTACTTTATACACTCCTTAATATTTTTTGGAGTTGTCTATAATGCGACTTTTTGGAGATTCCGGTGACGGAATCCGGCGGAAGAAATGAGGTTAAATCTTGATTTTTAGCAGTTAAAATGGTTTTTTAACTGCATATTTGGATTCAGCGCCCTGAAAAACCCCTGGGAGCCATTGATTGTGCAGAAACTAGCTATTAAACTTGGGATTCCAATGAATTGTTGCCGAATTTTGACCAGAAAAATCCGCCGGAAAAGCTTTCAAAAAGTCGCGTTATAGACTACTGCATATTTTTTTATATGTTTTTTTACCGAATCCATCGAGAGAATGAATTAAAATTAAAATAACGCTTGAATAATTTGGTGCAACCTGTCGTGGAGGAGGTCAAATCATCACAACGTGCTGGGTACAACTAATCTACCTCCGAAAGATGGCGAGGTTCTAAAATTGACCGTTTACTTTAGGAATCGATACCCTAATTCCCTACACTCCAATAACTTGTTCCCGTGGACCTCCATAATGCACATCCCTTCAAGTTTCTTGACATTTCGATAACAACAGCCTGGCTTTAGATCATCCCCTACTTTGTACAAAGTCCCCGGTATAGATTCCAATTAAGACAAATATGGCAGTTATTTGCCTTCACATTTGAAAGAGTCTAACCAAAAGATTTTTTCCTTAAATGTTTAGTTTATGTTTTCATGTTAATGAAGTTATAATTGGGAATAATAATAATAGGACTATAATATAAATAATTAAGTTTAAATGACAAGTGAAACTGAAAGAGAAAGATTTGTTTTTAATGGTTTTTTGGTAAGTATGTTTTGTTTTAAGTTTGGTAGGACTATATCTTCATCATGTCTAATTTTTCATTCTTATCGGGGGATAGCACAAGATTTGAACTCAAGGTTTTGAGTTCGGTGAGACTTCATTTCCACGACCATTGTCAATTGAGCTATCCAAGAAGACTTTTTTTTGTAAATATGTTATTTACAATGTTTTGCTATAATGTTTATGGTAATGAAGTTATAATTGTGAATAATAATGATATGATAATTTATACATATGAATAAATAATCAAGGTTAAATCACAAGTGAAATATAAGGGCTTGTAAGTATGTTATTTACAATGTTTTGTTGTAAAAAAATTGTTAAACAAAAATAGGCATGTTTAATGGTTAATTATTATGGTAAATTGGAGAAATGAAAATATTTATGTTTAATGGTTCACTATGATATTAATTTAGTCAAACAAAATTATTTTAAGGTTTAATTCACTTTGAGATATAAAACAAATGAGAATAAGTATATATATTTTAAAAAATTAATGAAATTTGGTTCTTGTTAAAACAATTCAATGAAATGGAAGTGCTTGTGTTTAATATTTCACCCCTATCCTACAAAAGCAAGGTGTGTAGTGCCGTGTGAAGTATTTATGTTCAATGGTTCATCTTTGTGGTAACTTTGTGAAATGAAAATGTTTATGTTCAGTAGTTCACCATCATAGCAACTAAGGTGAATGAAAGTGCTTGATGATTTAATTCCCTTTGAGACATAAATAATTGTTAAGGCCATACAAAAATATTGAACAATTTTGATAAAATAGTTCCCTTGTCACGACCCCTAAGCTAAATGGATATGCTTGTGTTTAATGGTTTGCGTCCACCTCCCACACACCCAACCACCCACCCACTCACCCACACTACTTATAATGCATTGTCACTCACGAAATGGAAGTGCTTGTGTTTAATGATTCACCATTGTGATAACATAATGAAAATTGACATCTTAACTAACCATAAGCACTTTTGTTCAATGCTTTTGCTTCAATGATTCGCCATCATAACAACTTAACTAAATAGAAGTGCTTGTGTTCAATGTTCCATATCACAACGACTTAGGCAAACAAAAGTGCTTGCATTAAATATTCCACCCCTCCCTATACAAGCCAATTCACTGCCATGCCATGACAACTTAACAAAATAACAGTGTACAAGTAGGACACTAGTAGTGTCTTATTGTGATAGCTATACCGAATGACACTTTTGATATTCATTGCTTCATCATCATGATAGTGTAGCTGATTTAAAGTTTTCACGTTCTATAACTCACCATCATGGAAACATTGTTAAACCTAAGCATTTGTGTTTAATGATTCACGCCTCCTCATGCAAATAAAACATTTGTGGTACCTTGTCCTGGCATGCTAGCTAAACATGAATGTACAAGAAACAAACTTAAGTTGCTTTATTTTGACAACTTAGCTAAATGAAACTATGTGTATTCAATGCCTTATCATCATCCTAATGTAGCAAAATACAAATGCTTGTGTAGAATGGTTCATCATCATGGCAACCTAGTGAAACATAAAAACATAAGTTCAACAATTTCCCATCATTATACAAGCATGCCATGTGTAACAAATCATTGAATAAAATTCATTGAATTATTGGAATTTATGGACTTGTAATTGTAGAGCTTTAATAGATTTAGAACTCTAATTGATTTTTCAATGATTTGAGTTGATCAAACTTGGGCAAACCTTAAGGGGCATCATTAAACCACACATGGAACTTGAATAATGGATACTCTAATAATGCTTTGAGATTTCCATGAATTCATATTAAGTTTGTCACTTTCAAGAGAGTGTTTTTGCTATAAGATTAAAAATAAATGCACAAGCAAGTTACTTATAATTGCTAATTGTGCCACTTAGACAAACAAATGGGTGAGTCGCTAATCGTACCTTGCTCTCCTTTGTCGCGGAAGTAACTCTATTTCTCTATGCTCCTCACCCATGATGGGTGAGTCATTAGTCACACTTCTAATGACCCCTCTTATATTCGATGGTTATATCATGACAACTTACGGAAATAAAAGCACTTATGTGCAATAGTTCACCTCCACCATGGTAAGTATGCCACTTGTTTTGCTAATTTAACAACAAGAGAAAACAAAAGTGCATAAATAAGCCACTTCTAATACCTTATTGAAACAAGTTAGCTAGATTAAACGGAGTTAGTATTGTGGAGCAAATAAGCAAATAAATATACACCAATTTGGGGTTTGGCTAAATTGTGACCTTATATTATTATTATTGTAAAAGGGATGCAATTTAGCGATGCTATGTTTAGAGTGATAAAAAGCGAATGAATAACAATGTTACTATTAAGAAGTAACTTTCTTTGCATCGAGAAGCGCTCTCTAGATGCTATGTTTAGTGTGATAAAAAGTGAATGAATAACAATGTTACTATTAAGAATTAACTTTCTTTGCACCGAGAAGCGCTCTCCAGGATGGTAGGGATGTTGTAATGTAATGTTTAATGTCTTAACTAAGTCAAATTACATAAAAAAAAAAAAAGATTAAATAAAATAAAAAGATTAATGTAATGTACACATTTTAACTTGGTCAAATAAAATGAAAAGGTAACAATAAAAATAAAAATAACAATATAAAAATCACCCTATAAAAACAAAAATGACCAATGGTATTGAGAATCCATGGTATTCATGTGGAATATAACCTATTTAAAGGAGGGAAATTAAACGAGCTTAGATCCATCTTAACTCTAGATCTACCAAGAGCCAAGAGGGATCAAATATCTTGATATGCAAACCTCTTTTAGAGTGAATAGAGAGTTGATCCCTCTTGGCGCTTGGTAGATCTGGAGTTAAGATGGATCTTGGCTGGTTAGATCTTAAGTTTACAAGTAACTCTTGATTGCGCCAAGAGGGGATCTACGCTGGTTACATCTTAAGTTTACAAGTAACGCTTGATTGCGCCAAGAGGTGCTCTCTAGCTTAGGATGGTAGAGATGTCGTAGCATAATGTAAACATTTTAACTAAGTCAAAATAAAAATAAAAATAAAACTAAAAACAACAAAATACAAAATAAAATAAAAATAAAAGTAAAAATAAAAATGACTCGTGGTATTGAGAACTCATGGCATCGACCCATGATATTCATGTGGTATATAGCTGGGGAAATTAAACCAACCTAGATCCATCTTAACTCTGAATATACCAAGCACTGAGAGCGATCAAATCTCTTGACATGCAAACCTCTCTTAATGTGAAAATATATTCGATCATTCTCGGCGCTTACCGGAATTAAGATGAATCTAGACTAATAATACCTAAAAGCAAATCTCCTTAATACAAGAGAAAGCATAATTAGAAACAATAATCCATCCAACAATAATGACAACAATAATAATACAATAACCAAATTTTTTACAATTACAAAAAACAAATTGACTAATAACGATAATAATATAACAATAAAATTATAACAAACAAAGACCCAAAGTAACAATTAATCTAGTAAGACCTTCTTTACTGCTACAAAACTTTTAAAGTTTCTCATAATTCCACCATGATCCGAGCCATATACATAGTGAAAAATTACCGAAAAATTCCGGATTGATTAAAACTTTGATTTCCTATGTTATCAAATGTTGGTAAAAGGAGAGAAGTATGTTACAAGATTAGATAACCATAGGTTAAAATGTTTGAGTCAATAATTCACCGTTATAATAATATAACTTATATAAAATAAATCTACCCGTTCAATATTTAAAAATACTATAATTATTATAAACATATAAAAATGAATTGAAGACTCTTAAATACCTTTCTTCGAATACAAAATAATTTAATCGCATTCGAAAAAATGCATGTGTGGAAAACAAATAAATAAAAAAAATTCACAAACCATTTAATCCACAACAAAACAAAATTGCCTGCCTTAAATATTTCACCCATCACCCATCTCACCAACAAACGATTGACCTTTTTGCGACTTTCGAAGCATCTCTCGAATTTAAAAGAGATACTTCGTTTCCAGTAACTTAGCTAAAATAAAAATCTCATTGCCACTGACGCAGTTAAAATAAAAAAAACTCGTGTCAATCCGAGGAGGGTGCCCACCACGTGGATAACACTATCCACCATCCACAAAGTCGACAACATACCCGCCAATTTAGCGCGCAGATACCAACTTTTCCCTGCCCATCAAAGTTGGAGGAGACCCGCCAAAAATAGCCACAAGCCGACCCCACCTCCATGAAATTTCCTTAATTCGTTTTCTAATCGAAATCTCCTATTGACCAACGACTTTATTTAAACGGTAAAACCTTCGTCATCGCTGCAGTTGAACACGGCAGGCAAGCGCTGTTAGGTTTTCTTTATTCAATTATTTTAGTGGTGTCTTTAGCAGTCGTAGGGCGGGGCGGTTTTAAATAAGTAGACGCCTTCTCATCATCAATTTGTCCCCAAGCCTGGGCGATTAGTGGGGTTTTCCTTGTGGTTGTTGTGTGTCGTGCTTATCCATGAGCCAATATGCATATAATCGGCGCCACCGCTCTCCTTAGAGCGACTCGAACTTCGTTCCACCCCTCCATAGCTCGAGCTGTTTCGACATCCAATTTTTCTTCGGCATCTTCCCCGTTTTCTCCTCGATCTCAGTCGGTTGCAGCCCTCAGAGCGTTTCCAACCGGTTCCCAGGCCGTAAAATCTTTAAATACCTCGTCTTTCGCAGGCGATCAGTCGCGGTTTCGGAGCTTGCTAGGGTTTCACCCCTGGAATTTAAATCACGGGCTCAGAGCGCACGCGAGATCATCAGCTGCCGTTCTCAGCCCTGTCGAACGGAAAATGTCCACAATGGGTAAGTAAACGACTCTTGTCATCCCTCTGCTTTGAATAAAATTGCAGAGCCTTAAAATATCTACCCAGGGCGGTGCTTTTTGGCCTTTTCATTTGTTTGCTTACCGGATCGGCGATATTCTTCTTGACATGAATGTTCTGCGTCTAATTTTTGTATTTTCAATCATTTTCACCAATTTGTTTCCGTGAATATCTGCGATTACTGTGAAAGAATCTTAACGCACGTCGATCGTGTTAAATTTCAATTCGCCATTCCACCTATGTTATGAAGTAATTGCTGTAATCTAAATCTGGTATTTTAACATTTTTTTTTCTAAAATATGAACGATCGACACTTAACTAGTGATATCTCTGACCTTTTTCTGCCTGCTTGTTGGAATATGCGCTTAGTATGAACAGTCTTATTTCAAATCTTAGGTGCGTCTCTTTTATTTTGATATTTTGACTTAAATATCGAGATTTAAATCTGCTTGTAAAGTAAATATTGTGATCTATTCATCTTTTCTTCCTTGAAATGAACATCATTTATAGTAAATAGATAGCTGAAGCTATTATAGAATATTTTAATCAGTATTTCTCATATGCCTTATGGCATATAGCTAGCTGTTAAATTAAGGCATACTTGCAATACTTCGTATTTGGCACTTTAATCTGCTGGTGATACCAATATGTAAAACATGTTTGATGTCATGCCTTGGTTGAGGGTGCCACCATCATACTGTTGTAGCACATCAAATAAGCCTTTTGCATGTTGGAAACAATTCTGAGATGAAGAGACTGTAACATAGAAACTTTAGAGGTGTTGTTGACTGCTACAAGTCTGAAGTTCTACCCAAAAATAGCGCTTCTTGAGGAATTTTCCTATGAGAGAGTTCCTGGACCATATACATCTGAATCTTATGTGTCTGCCTTATAACCACCAGAAAAGAAAGAAGTATAGCTTATGCTTCGTTATGAAATCCAGATTGTGGGTGATCATCAAACAGCACTGGGATTTCATGGCTTCCTTTGTGTAGATCACAAATCCATTAGCACATGTCAAGCATCCCTGTTAACAATGAACACCTTGGCAATCAGACCTCAATTAGGCTTTGACAGAATGTGCTTCTACAACTATTAAGTGGCATCATATTCTTCCACACAGTACACCAGTCGGCCTCCAAAATACTTGAACCCACATTAAAGAACTCTTCTCATTTTGCTTGCAAGCTGGAAGGGGTCTTATTGTTGGGTTTTGGACCTGGACTACATACTGCTAGATGTTTTTTGATGATGGCCATGCTGCAAATAAGCCGACTCTGCTATAAATGTGCCTTTTCCAGCTGAACTGTATTTGAAAGGGTGATTACACGACCTCATTAATACCTCAAATAGGCACAGATTACCTTATTTGTTACGCCAAAATCCTTCATAATGTGGTTGGCATACATTTCTCTTCAGAACATACAGGACAACCAATGATTTGGTCTCTTATACTTTTAAGATATATATATGTTGTATTAAGATATGCCAACAAACCCATGTAACATCACCATAATCATACATGTCCTATTTTGTGAGGCCCTATAATAGTGAAGATATAGGAGTCTTTGCATCAAGGACTTCTCCAGTAGCATTGACCAACAGAGAATTAAAACACAATGCTTGACTTAGCAAATTTCTCAGTCTACTGTATCCTTTCATCTATAATTTGCAACTGAAAAAGATCTATAGATCTTGAAAGTTAACTGTGCCCTCTCAAGGTTGATCCAAGGCTTGTCATGAGATCTTTCAGACCAATTGACATAAGCACTCTAACATTGCCCAAAATGATTGGGAGAAATTAGAACTGCACCTTTGGGTGCTGGTAGTGCTGCCGATACAATTTGTGAAAAGAATGCTTGTGTGTGTGTTAGGAAAACATATTGGAGATAAATGTACTGCAGTAGAGAAAAACAGGCCCCCAATCAATCAAAAGTTCCATGGGTGACTACCAACTGAAGCAATTTCTACCAAGATTCCTACATTTGTAAAGCTAAAATCCTCATATCACCCTGCAAGTCCCTGTATTGTGTGATACAAATCACATGTACAATCCTTATGCAACATGAGGGGTAACAGAAGACATGGTGTGTGACTGACCTGGATTATGCAAAACTGTTTTCTCCTTAGCTGATGCAGAACCAGCCAAAGCAGCAGCAGGTTTCTTCTCTATAGAAGCTGCTGCTCTAAGAGCACAATCATCTGTCTTCTCCTCACCTGATCCAGAACCAGCAACACTAGAAACTCTTTCTTTATTAGAGAAGCTTCTTCAAGTTTATAATCATCTTCATCCTTGATAGTTACTCACAGTGCCTTATTGGAGACTCTCAAATCAACTTTTATACAAGTCCTGACTGATGGTCTAGGGCAATAGACTGAATACATGGGTATCATTGGGAAATCTACATGTGGAGACTTAATACATGGGTATCTTTGGGCAATTCCACAAGTACATAGGTATCTTTGGCAAATCTACCCAGAGAGGATATCCATAATACAAATGACATTGTATGATCTCCTAAAAAGTAAGGTTCCCAACACTGGTATACTGCCATATTGTTCATGCAGGACCAGTGTTTAGGAGATGCAATTTTTTGGACAGATGAGGCAAACTCAAAAATAAGGGAAATAAACCCTTTAGACAGTTTTCTGGATGTTTTCATCTTCGAGCAGCATTCCTTCCAATTCCCAGAAACCTACTGTCTCAATATTGCTTGAGGTGGGACCCTTCCAATAAAATATGCAATGAAAAGAATGATTTCTGATCACTGTGCTTCAGGTGAAATCATTCCAGCCATATATGTAATTAAATTAATGGTTTCTGATATCATGCATTACTTTCACAATAGCAGAGTGATATAGAACACGATTAATCTTAGTGCAAGTAATTAATCTTCTTGGCAGTGCCATCTTGATGGGCTAATTCTACCTCTAGGATAACAATCACATGCAGTATGATTATCCATCATACTGGATGCTTAAAGAGCTCTATGAGTTCTAAGGGCCTGGGTTTTGAGATGGTATATTTTTCAAGGCAAGTGAAGAGTTGATACAGATTATACATAGAATAACAGGTTGACCTAATGCATCCTACAAGAATCCAAAAGTCCTTCCAGCCATTAATTGTCATCTCTTGTTATTTCCTCATCACTAGTCTTAATTTTGCATTATCACCCTTGTTTCATTGTTCTACGTTCTTTGTTTATGAATTGATATTCTAGTAATAAATAAATATGATCTGTTAACTATAGAATCTTTACACAGTTCGCATCTTGCATCATTCCTTGACATAGATGTTTGGTTAATGACGATAAAGATATTTTTTTAGTATGTTAACTTCCCAAAAAATAGATCCTTAATATATAGATGAAAATGTGATAGTAGACTTGCAAATAGAAATATAGAATTTCCTCTACTTCCGTGTGTCTTAAAATGACTTTAAGCACCTAGTATTCTAGTAAATTAAATTGATGTATTGGTTGCACTTGTTCCTAAAATTATTTCATAACCAGCATTCTACTACTAAATGGGTTGCTTAAAGTTATTAATAAATCACATCATTAAGGGCAAAAGTTGAAATGCAATACTGAATAGTGACAATACATTAACAGGAGATGCTTGCTGGTAATTGCTTTCATCAAGAGCTAATACTTGATGGCATTTGATAGCGATCTATTACTACATCTTATTCTTATGATGCTATTTGATATGTTGGTGCAGCGACTGAGAATGCTTTTAAGCATATTTTGACTGGCCTTCCTAAACCTGGTGGAGGAGAGTTTGGAAAGTATTACAGCCTTACAGCTCTCAATGATCCAAGGACAGGTACCTTAATTTGTTTTATCTAATAGTTCTTGGAGCAACTATCTTGTGTAGCACCAAAATGTTACTTTTATCTCTAGAAACCACTAATTTATCATCTGTTTTGTCAATAGATACTGTAATTTCTGCCTCAGATTGCATTTGCGAGATCAATAAGCAGTGTTTTAATTTTTAAAACTTTAGCATCGGGAATACAAAGCTCTACTTAATAGTAGTTACCAATGATCCAAATAGCTTCAAGTGTAGATAATTCATTTAGTAGTGTTTTTATTCCTGTGTTGTCTGTATAGTCCTAGTTAATTTCAGCTGTGCATGAGTGTATGAAGAATCTTATTCATGAGTTGCTTAAAGGGAGGGTTATAAAAGGTGTTAAGTAACTTCAAGTGTAGATAACTAATTTAGTAGCCCTTTTGTTCCTGTGTTGTGTGTATATCCGTAGTTGATTTTAGTTGAGTGCATGGATGTATGAAGAATCTTATTCATGAGTTGCTTAAAGGGAGGGCTATAAAAGGTTAGGTTGTCATCTTAATTTAGTGTGTTTTGTTTAGTAAAATGTGTTGTCCTTGACAAGAATGAGAAAAATATTTATTCTGCCTAAAACTATAACAATTAATCCCATATCTTCTCAGAGTTTATTCAGTATCAGAACCCATGTATAAAATCAAGACAAAGGTACATATACAAAACACTAAGTGAGTTTGCCCATGACTGGAAAAGTGGACAACTCAAGAGCCTGTCGAGAGAGAGTGAGAGAGAGATCTGATGATGAAGTTAATGGTGTCAAGGTGTCTCCTGAGTCCGATGGCTGAGGGTGAGGAGGGTGAGTTGGGAACTGGCTCACTGTTGGAGTGCTCTGGAATCATTGGGGTGGGGGGTGGGGGTCTGTTAGTTTATATAGCCATTGCTTCTGGAGGTTGAGCTAGCTTGTTGTCTCCAGTGTCCACTTTCATCCTCTTTGGAACCGTAATTTATAATAATTGTACATATTCTTGCACAGCTGGTGAGGTTAAGCAAAATCTCTTGTTATCTAATGACTCACTTGGCATATTACTGAGACTTATCTGGCATACTCTTCGTGAATCCATCCACGACTTCTTTGTTTTTATCGCTGGACTATGTTGTTGAAAATTAAAATTACACAGGTTCACATAGTTAACTTTGTTGAAATAAAAAAAGTTATATACTTGGTGTTTTTGGTTAGTTTTCAAATAGCGGATGGCTGATGTTTGGATTTCTCTATCCTTTTTGCAGATAGACTGCCTTATTCTGTCAGAATTCTTCTTGAGTCAGCAATTCGCAACTGTGATAATTTTCAAGTAACGAAGAATGACGTGGAGAAGATTCTTGATTGGGAGAATACTTCCCCAAAGCAAGTTGAAATTCCTTTTAAACCTGCTCGTGTTATTCTGCAGGTGAGTTTACTGGCATGGCTGCCTCACACATTGTCTTTACTGTTGGTTATTGGACAGAATGCACTGCAGTTTTCCTTGTTCTGGTCATTTTTATCTGAGTATCTTTAACATTTTGGAGGGTTTAATACTTAATTTGACATTGATTTTTACCTTTTCAGGATTTCACTGGTGTGCCAGCAGTTGTTGATCTTGCTAGCATGCGTGATGGTATAAAATGTCTCGGTGGTGATCCTAATAAGATCAATCCTTTGGTAGGTTATTTGTTAAGCAACTTCTATCTCTGTTAACTGAGGCTTCTCTGAGGAGAGTTAATTAGAGATTCTGCTTCTGGATCCATCACATTATGATTTAAAACTGTCAACGTTTCGAACCACATGTCAACGTTTTGAACCAACTAATGTGGTTCGAAACATTGACAGGATTAAAACATAATGTGATGGATCCCGAAGCAGAATCTGTAATTTCTATCTCTAATATTTTCAGCATCATTACTTACCCAGTGCCACCAATGCAGAGATGAAATTCTTTACAGTTTGTTGCTGCTGCAGTTAAGCTTAATATTATATTTTAAGACAATTGTTTGTTTCCATAGGAAAGGGTGTAGATGTTCTGTCCTGTCTCTTTTACATTTGTTGACTTGAAGATTTTCTTCTTAGCTATTTTAAGATTTAAATATTATATTACAGATCACTGGTGAGAAACAATTTCTGTATAATCCTTTAAATGTGTTGTTTTCCCAGTTACTGAAGATTGCTGATTTCTGAGGTGCATGATGATCATTATGCCTATGTTTGCTAACACGTTCTTGTTCTTTTCACCTACCTAAGGATTTCGGTATTGAATGAATGAAGAATTTTAATGATGTCCAAGAGACCACGGTCTAAGGGACCCAGATATCCAACCCATACAACCTCATACAATCAAGTTTATCTCCATAACAGCCCTTTTGGCATGAATCATGATCAAAAAGTTTGCCATCTTGTGAAATTTTCCTTCCCCAAACAGCTCACACAGACTGTCCACTTTCAGGTCGCTTTCGAACTGACTACGAATGGCCTTATAGGCAGGGCACTCCATGATGAAGTGCCATTTGGTTCAACCACTCCTTTCTCAAAAAAGACACAAGTTCTTTCTTCATATTTTTTTTTGGGAACTACCCATCTAACTGTTTCGCATCTAAGATGATTGGATCCGGTCCTTAGCTGTGCTATTAAAATCTTAGCCTTTCCCTTGATTGTGGCACTCTAGTTTTGCTAATATTTACTTGCACCCCCACCTCTTGACAGAATAGCTCTAATGTCTTCAAATGCTCTCTCAAACCATGAGCAGATTTTGCAATTAGAATAAGATCGTCTGCATTTAGAATAAGAATAATATTAAACTGTAAATATCATTTATTGTTTCTGTATTATTGATATTTTATGTTTTAAGCAATATTACTCTTTTGTCTACAGGTACCCGTGGACCTTGTTGTTGATCATTCAGTACAAGTAGATGTAGCTAGATCTGAAAATGCATTGCTTGCAAACATGGAGTTTGAATTTAATCGCAACACAGAAAGGTTTGCTTTCCTCAAGTGGGGCTCAACAGCTTTTGAGAACATGCTCGTTGTTCCTCCTGGTTCTGGTATTGTACACCAGGTAAAATATTTAGCTTATGCACATTATGAAGGTCGTATAGTTTTGATTGGTCTGTGCCAGCATCTGCAGTTGAAATTTGGAAGTGTCAGTGAGGGGTTGACATTTTACCAACTGGAATATTTAATTAATGCTTTCTGAACTATTTTTTCCCCAAATTTTTAGTTTTGGTTTTAAATAGGTTTAAATGAGTGATTTTATATCATGAGACCTCTGAGAATATGAATAGCTAAACAACATTGTTGGCCCTGCAGGTGAATTTGGAATATCTGGGAAGGGTGGTATTTAATACCAATGGTCTACTTTATCCGGATAGTGTTGTTGGAACTGATTCCCACACAACTATGATAGATGGATTAGGTGTTGCTGGCTGGGGAGTTGGAGGAATTGAAGCAGAAGCTGCTATGCTTGGCCAGGTAATCTGGTTTGAACATATAGATGTTGCTTTTTCCCCAGGAGAAAAATCATATTCTTTTCATGTGGAAAGATATTCTATACATGCATGATGCATTCCCAACTGTCGAAAATAGTTTCCAAAAAGGTATATTGATAGGACGATCATAAAATCCCGAGGGGACTACCCCGAGAAGGGAGAATTTAACCAAAGGCTCAAATACAACTCTTCTACGAAAAACAGCTCAACATCAGTTAAGGCTCTCAAAAACAAAATCTCAGAGTACTGTATACAGTGTTGAAAGCATCATCTAAAAACCATAATGACCAAATGGGCCACCATTATACATCATGATAGGGTAAACAACAGTAAAAATGAGGTGAGCCACAGCCTACACCATCATAAGTCGTCATTATCATCTAAAAAGTTGAAGTGAGCAGCGACCTGCACATTGGCATCATTACATCAAGAGTAACAAGGTGCTCTACAGCCCAGTATGATGGAGATGTTGTTACATATGTGGGTAACATTTACACGTTGACTTAAAAAAATATAAATTCTAACAAATATTAATAAATTATATTCTTTTTTCCAGGTTACACTGCCTAAGGAAAACCCTGGAGTACTTTCCCTCATTATTTAATATTTTGAGGATGTTACCCAAGATAAACCATAGAAACTTTAAGGAACAAGGCTGGTTAATAACAGGTGTTGAAGCCATTTTTGACAATATACTCATAAAGAGCTCAACATGTCACCTGTGGGAATTGAACCTGGGTGGGGATGATAACAATCATTCCTCCTCTTAACCACCTGAGCTAGACCCAAATGACTAATAATATTATATGTTACATATACACACACCCCTAATATAAGAACTGCTATATAGGAGATACAAATGAAAGATCAAATTTTACTAAAATAGAAATACCATGAATATGATTCTTACATAGAAATATTGTCATCCTCTATTCCTCTTAGCCATCTTAAATGATCAAAGTAATTTACACCTAACAAGAATTGATACCTCTCAAAACTTGATATTTCTGGACTTAAGATGGATCGATGCTGGTATATAGGAACAGCTTCCTCAAAAAAATAGAAAATAATACTGTTTGATAATAGTTATCAAACAGTATTATCAAATAAACATCTGGAAAGATACTGAGTGTGCCCATCGCTCTTGATTTGAGCACAGTCCATGAAATAGCATCCAGAGATAGGCCAGTTTTGATAGAGGGAGTCTGCATCTTTGTTATTTTCTCTGTACGAATATGAGAATGAAATGGGCCTCAAGAACAGATTCAGCATCCTACTTCCCCTTTTTAGTCATTTGATTCTTCATAGAATCACAATAAATATGAATATGTGAAACTCCTTTTTCAAGCAGCTAAGATTACTAATAACGTTAAAGCTTTCCTATCAAAGAAAGCTCATGCACTGTATTTGTCAATGAGATTAGGGGCAGTTTGTCTACACAGTTGAATTAGGCTTGAGACTTGAGCTTCCAAAGACAACTTTGCGCTGCCCACACCTGCCAGGTCCATGCTTATTTCTTTAGCTTAGATATAGTCATCCAATTGAGATACAACATCCCTGTCCAGTCCCAGTAAACCTTGACTCTTCCATCCCGGGGACCAAATTGTAGTCCTACATGCCTTTCTCTTGGAGTGAATTAGTAATATTTCTGGACAGACAAAGCATTCCCACACCAATGGATGTTGTCTTTTGTATGATGTTATCCGTAAAATGGGTTGCTGATTTTCAAAATTAAATGCTCCATGAACAAATGTAGTCATGATTCATGAAAAACGTTTTAACCCACAGAAGTTCTGTATCATTCACAGTGTTGTTTATAATTTGAGTGAATGTTCCATGAATAAATGTAGTTATGAAAAATGTTTTAACCCACAGAAGTTCTTATCACAGTGTTGTTTATAAGTTAAGTGAATGAGGGAATGCTTTTCTGACAGTGCATTGAAAGTCTCTTAATATAGGGTATAAAGTGGACAGCATCCATTTTTTTCCAGAGGAAATCTTGCCAAAAACCTGTCATATTGCAGAATTAGGGCTTATACAGTAACTTATTATACTTTATACTGTGGACAGGAGCCATGTCATTGAGATGATGCATAAGTCTTACCAATTGGAAGTAACCAGTAATTCAATTTAAAACTGCACAATTAATGATATATTTCAGTTGTTGATTATTTTGCTAAGTTAAGCTGTACTCGAGTGTGTTTTTGTTGTTTAGGTATAGATCCAAGACTCATTTAAATGTTTTCTGGAGTCAGTATGTTGTGGAAGTACTTATGAACATTTTGTTATGCATCTGCAGCCAATGAGTATGGTTCTTCCTGGTGTTGTTGGTTTCAAATTAACTGGCACTTTGAACAATGGAGTGACAGCTACGGACTTGGTTTTAACGGTGACTCAAATTTTACGAAAGCATGGTGTGGTTGGTAAATTTGTTGAGTTCTATGGTAGGTTTCACTTGGTGCATCTTCACTTTTTATAGTGTTTTCATGGTTGCAAGTTTTTAAAGCTCTATGGTTAGTGCTTTGTATTACTTTACAGAACTGGAAGATCTTTCTTTTGTGGCTTATTGTTATCATGGTACCAATTTAGGTGATGGCATGGGTGAATTATCACTTGCCGATCGAGCAACTATTGCAAACATGTCTCCAGAGTATGGGGCAACCATGGGATTTTTCCCTGTAGATCATGTTACTCTGCAGTATTTGAGGTTAACAGGTCGCAGTGATGAGACTGTGAGGATTTCTATCTCTTTGATTGTACTGTAAGTTAATTGCATTTGGCATTCTTCTCTGCTGCTAATAAATTATGGGGCCATTTACAGGTGAAGATGATTGAGGCCTACCTCCGTGCCAACAAAATGTTTGTGGACTATAATGAGGTGGCATACATTGTAGTTTTTAAATTTTATGATGGGAATTGTGTTTTTTTAATGGGGATTGTATTTGTTGATTTTGTCTCATTAAATGCTTGAATTACAGCCACAAATAGAGAGGTCTTATTCGTCCTACCTGGAATTGGATCTTTCATCTGTTGAACCTTGTATATCAGGACCAAAACGGTAAATGCTTTTCTAGACTTTTAGGTGCTGTTTTAGGTATTTGATTTTTGCAAAAACCAGTGCACTCTTGTCTTTATTTTGAAATAATGACAGATCTCAAATTAGTTTACTGTGTTATAAAAGGCTGATATGGAATATTGTGTTTTATCCCTCTGGTTGTTTTAGACCTCATGATCGGGTTACTCTCAAGGAAATGAAATCTGATTGGCATGCTTGCCTAGACAACAAGGTTGGGTTTAAGGTGAGGCTAATATGCTGGCTTTCATTTTTTACAAGAATTAAAATGATATATATATACAGATGAGCATAGTTATTTCATCATTTAGTAAACTCAATTGCCTTAGGCATATGATTCTTGCTGTTTCATAGCATTGAATGAATTTCATAATTGAATTGAATAAACTAATAACCAATTTTGCAATTGTTTCTTCATTGATCAAGAATTTCAATTTTGTAAAAGAATCAAGAAAGGGATTTGATGTTTTGAAATGAACAACTTTGGACACTGATTTGAACAACTCACTGAATAGTCAATAATTTAGATAAGGAATTTCTAAATTGCCAAATTAAAACTTCTCTTTTAATGAATTAAATCAGTAAAGAACAAGTTCATTTTATGCGCACCAAATAGTCCAAGATATTTGGAATACAGTAAAAAAATATCCATTTAGGAATTAAAAATATTTTATATCAATGTATGAATGAAGAATATGGCTGGTTACAAATGAGGGTCCTGCTTATATACTGGGCAAGGTGCCCCTTAACAAATAGTCATGTCCTTTGGGACATGTCCCTTCAATAACTAATTATCAATGAATTAATCAATAACGATTGTTATTATTTCTATTATTTTTATATATTAACAAAATCTTCATTTCTCTTATAAATCATTTATAAATAACGATTGTTATTATTTCTATTATTTTTATATATTATATTCATAATAAAATCTCATTTCTCTTATAGAAGGTGCATTTTTATTGTGTTATAAATACTTAATAGTTGTGATGATTCAGTGAATCCTTTTTTAAACCTATCAAAATATTTTTAATACTTATGTTTTAGAGAGTGTTTTATTGGTCAGATTATTTTTTTGGAATGTAAAGTTTAGTAGGTGATAGTATTGTTAATGTTGCTTTAACAAACTATTTATTGTCATCCACAGGGCTTTGCCATTCCGAAAGAGAAACAAGAAAAAGTTGTGAAGTTTACATACAATGGTGCACCTGCTGAACTAAGACATGGTGATGTTGTTATAGCGGCTATCACCAGTTGCACGAACACATCAAATCCTAATGTCATGCTTGGGGCTGGCCTTGTTGCAAAGAAAGCTTGTGAATTAGGTCTGGAGGTATGTGTTTTCTGTTTGTGGTGATGTTGAAGTATCTTCGAATGGATTCTGTTTATATTATTTCTACTTGAAATATGTGAGACTTTTGTTGGCGCTCTGGTCAGGAGGGCCAACAAAATAAAAATAAATATTCAAAACTGCAGCAACTCAAAAATATTGCAGACATGAACGCAGTAATAAACTGCTTCCATTAAATCCCCTGGTCACTGCATGTGAATCTAAACTGGAAATATAAAGAGAAAAATGAAACATATAGCAAAAATAACCACAGAATGCTGGAATTATAAAAAATTGAACCATATCTGAACTACAAAAATACTGCTGCAGCTATACCGATCAAAGGAATCTGGATTCACTTTAGCGTAGACAAGAATTTACGTCAAAATATGCAGCCCTCGCTGCACTGCCCTTCCAAAGCTCCTCCCACACCCAAGAACCCTATGCAGAATTCTAGCAAAAGGCCAACATCCATACTCTCGTTCAACTCCTCAAAAATCCCTAACCCTAGAAGCATGAGAGGTAAAATTTTATTATTTTAACAAAACTATCTCTAACTGTCTTTCCCTCCTTATGACCAATGTTGCACGAAGCAGGGACACGGAAGCGTCATTTCCCAAAAATCTAGGAAGCATCTACGAAATATATACTATTTTAATATTTTTTTGCATTTATATTAAAAAAACATCCAAAATACCAAATTAATTGTAGAAAATGCGGAAGCATGCATATTTGTACATAAATCAAGATAGATATGGCATCCATTGTACATTAGTGATTAATTATTCGAGCATCAACCATCTAGAAGTTAGATTCTTCTCCTCTTGTCTAGCCTTTTCCTTTACCTCGATTGTCTAGGGATATTAGTCAACATTGCCCAATTTTAATCAAACTACATAATCCAAGCCTTAAAATATGGTAGAAAAAGCTTAACATGCTTGATCCATGATTCTGACTTGATTGAAAAGTAATTTTTTGCCAAGGGCGTGACAAAGGAGTTCAACAATTAACACAACCAACACTAGGGTACATATATGGTTTGGTGTTCATGATTAACACCACCAACACTAGGGTACATATAGGGTTTGGTGTTCTTGATTAAATGCTAATCACACACCCTCATACATGATATAATCTAATGAAATGCCCCAATCCCATTGATCCTGAATTCCTGAAAAGTGTCTAAGTCTGCTAAATTTTGAATAGGATATCAAATTCTATTTTCTCCATACGAAGTCCGATGAGGCTGGAACCACTCTCAAACATCCTGAGTCATTTCATGGTAATGTTAAAAATTTATGTAAAAGTGACATTCTCCTTTATTTTTCTTCATTCTCTTTTATTTTTCTTCATTCTCTTTTATTTTTCATTTTCATAAGGTTAGCATTAACATGAGGGAGCATCTAGGAAGCATCAAGGGAGCACCTTGGGAGTGTTTGAGAAGCCCCAACCCAACTTAATTGAAAGAAAATAAATTAATAAATTTAGAACCATGTGGAACCACTCGTCTCCCTTCGGATCTGCTTGGGATTTGTACGAATTATTGCCTAATCTGCAGCGGATCCAGAGAGAATCCGTTGTTTAATCTGCGGTTCGGAAATTTGGAACTGTGGATTGGGTTGATACAATTTTGAATTTCTAGGAATCGTCTTTGTTGGCTTGATCTGCGGTTCCGCAATTCCGAACTATGGATCCAGGGTTGCAGGGGAGCGCTCCCCCCCGCTCCCGCTCCCAATCCATGCTCTGGGCGGGAGCGGCTTGGGAGTGCTCTCCCGATAAAAAAATTTGCGCTCCCTGCCAATTTAGGGAGCGACATTGGGAGCGTCGCTCCCGGAACGAATTTTTAATGCTTGGGAGCGATCGCTCCTGACTGCTCCTGAGCGTTAAAAATTTGCTTTGGGAGCGAATCAACGAGCGATCCGGGAGGAAAAAAGGCCACGAACGCAAAAAAAAATTTTCAATTTAAAAAGAAAATTATTTTAAAAGCCCAATGGGGCAAAGAAACATTTCATTATCACTTGAATGAGAGCCAGAGCAAGGAGAGCAAGAGCAAAGGAGCGAGGAGCAAGTGCTGAGGAGCGAGGAGCAAGCCTGTAGAGAGGTAAGTAATTTAGTCATTTAGTTAGTTTAGTTAGTTTGATTTAGTTAGGTAGTAATTTAGGTGGTTCAATTTAGTTTATTAACTATATTTAGTAAAAAATTTATGAATCTAAATTAAATTAATAGATTAAAATTATTAAATTAGTTAATCTAAATAA
>APFE030101153.1:142119-155049 GCA_000404065.3 Pinus taeda
TATTTGAAACTTTTCAAAATTCTCTTTCTATCAGGAGCATTTAGAAAGTGAGTAAGTATTTGTTGGGTGTAGGAATTACACTTAAGCAAATTCCTCAACACTTAAATTGTCAACCCGGGGGATTCGTAAACTTAGAGATGAAGCACAGGCAATGCCAGAGATGGTATGAATATCTCTAATGTCAATCCCTACTTTCTTTAAAGGAAAGATTGCAAAATCAAACTAAAGAGAGAAAAATACAACTTGAACCATCAAAATAATCTAAGACTGGAACAAGGAAAAATGCATTTGCAAAAGAGATTTAGAAATAAAGGGGCAATCACTCTAGCTAACTATTGATTAAATACTAAGTGTGTATTTTCTTTAGCAGAGACACTTTAGCAGTCTCAACAGATGGGCCCTTCAAACCTGCTTATGTAAATATTTCCTTCTTGCACTAGTGCAGTCTGCTTACACTAGTTCAGGAACAGAGATTTATGCAGAGGGTATAAATGGTGTCTGTACTAAAAGCGTTTTCTTTGTGCAAGGGCTTGAACTTTCTCAAGTTCAGAGCACTCAGATCCCATGGAAAGAAACTAGTTCTTGCACCAGATCAGAGCTTCTTACACTTAGCATTTAATTCTTGAAATAAGTGCTTAGTTACCGCAAGTGTTTTGAAATCAAATTGCACACATAAAAATGAATGTTTCTGATTTTAACAGTGTGCATAAAAAGAAACAATCCTTATAGTTTATCTTTTCATGAAGCATTAATGAAAGCAAGAAAACTGCTGGAAGCTCCTGCTTGGACCAGGCGGGGAAAACCAAATCAAATAGAACTACAGAAAGTGAATAGCACACCAAAGTGCATTGGTGCAGGGTTATTTCTCCTGCTTGAACTAGGTGGGGGAAAACCAAATCAAACAAAACTGTAGAAAAATGAATAGCACACCAACGTGCATTGGTGCAGGGTTAGTTCTCTTGCTTGGCTAGGCAAGAAAACCAATCTGAAATCAAGTGCAGGAAATGAATAGCACACCAACATGCACTGGTGCAGGGTTATTTCTCCTGCTTGGACTAAGCAAGAAAACCAATCCAAAATCAGATGCAGGAAAAGGAAATTTAACTACTTCATGTTGGGGATCTGCTTTCACTCAAACAGGAATACATGTGCTGTAAACTAAATCACACTTGGTCGTATAAACATAAATTACAAGAACAGAAAATAGGGTAAACGTGCTGGGTTGGCTGGCCCCTAGCCAACCAACATGTTTCCCTTTCAAATAGGAACACTGCTCAGTACTTTATCAATTCATCAGCTTTCAAACATAGAAATACGATTTATGCAACATAAGGCGGAGCTCACTTTCTTATTAATTCATAGAGGCAAATACATGCGTGAATACATAGTCCAACCCAGATTTGGGTGATAACAAAAATACAAGCCTATTACCGCCTCCCTGGTTATATCTATGTTATATAAAAACTCTATCAGAAAAACTATCTTGTCCTATTTACATTACTCATTATATAGATCCTTAGACGAAGGCCAAAAGGATCGTCTAACCAATTACATAACCGATATGCAGAATTTAGTTTTCGGCCTTCAAAAATACGCAGTTTAACCAAACTAGCCGTAGCCAATCTCCAGTTGTTCGTTCTCATAAAACCGATCTCAGCTACCTTTGATCGACCTTGCTGTCGTGGCTGAAGCTCGACCGCCTTCAGATCTAACTTGTTGTCATGGTCGAAGTTGCGCAAAATGAGGCGGTGATCAAGGAGGTCTGGATCTTCTGCAAAGATTCGCTATGCTGGCACCGGTGCGAGATCCGATCCTGCACCAGGATCAGCGGCCATGATAAACACTTGACTACCAAACAAACATTGGAGATATCGATAAGTTACAAAAGTGATTATAAGCAAGAAACCATGTAATAAATAATAAATTAATGCTAAGTTAGTTAAAAATATGAAATATAAAGTTCGTGCGAAATATGTCATCGTTGTTGGACTAGTGCAAGATGAGGGTGTATAAGAGAGGTCAAACATTGGTAAATGGCTATAATTTAGGAAGGGAAAAATGGTCGAAAGGGAAAATTAGGGGAATAACATCCTCCCATCCCTAAATTGTTGTGTGTCCTCACACAACTCTTTACCTCTGCAAAAAAATTCAAAACTTTGAGAGTTCCAGCTCAATCCTGCACTGGCATACTATCATCAGCTTGCAACATTTCAGACTTCTTCTTTCTGATGGTCGTTAATTTCTTTCTCACCTTTTTAAGTCACTTGAAACATTGCACAGCTCGATACTTCCAGACTTTAACTTCTCTTTTCCTTTTCTGGATCTCTGCCGTTAATTCTCCTCTGCTATGTTCTTTATCCTCCTGCACTTTGGCTACAAGCTACTCTAAATTCTACGCTTGAAGCTCTAACTCAACTACCGAGTAGCAGGAGTTACCAAATCTTTTTCTCTTTCTGTTTCAGCAGGAGCTGTGTCTTCCTCGGGGACCTCCATATCCGCCATGGTTACATCAGGAAACTCATCTCCCTCTGGTCCCTCTTCTTCTAGTTCTTCCTCCTCTGGTTCTTCTTCTTCTGGTTCTTCCTCGTCTGGCTCTTCTTCTTCCAGTTCTTCCTCCTCTGGTTCTTCTTCTTTTGTGGGTTCTGCCTCTTCTTTTTCAGTTTTTTCCTTTTCTTCTTTAGATTCTGCCTCTTCTTCTTCGGATTCTTCTCCTCCTGCTTCTTCTTCTTCTGTTTCTTCATCATCTGGTTCTTCTCCTCTTGTCTCTTCTTCTTCAGCTTCTTCGTTTTTTGCTTCCTTTTCCAGATATTTTTCTCGCACTGGTGCTTCTTCTTGTACTGGTGCAAGAGGGGATTCCACGCCATGTGGGGACTGTGGTTCTTTGCTTGTATCAGAGATTTTACTCTTTTTCGGGGGCTTTTTGATAAAATCTGCCAACAGAGCATCGTCTTCGACCTCTGCAAACTTTGCTGTTTTCGCAAGGACTGACAGGTTGTCATTTTCGGGCGTAGAAGGGGTCTCTTCAGCTGGTGCGCTAGCTGAGGCCTTTTCTGTTTTTTTAGATCATTTCCTTCTTGCGCTGGTGCAAGAAGAACTTCCCTTTTCATTTTTTCTCGGGCCCTTGCTTGTGCTGGCGGGGTCCTCTATCTCCTTTCCAGCGGCTGTCTCTTTGTGTAGCTGTTTTAACAACGCCTCCCATGTCATACCTTTCCCTTCTAGCTGTTTCAGGACCAAATTTTTTATCAGGCCGTGGTGATATAGCCTTGTGTCGGCCTGGTCTGTCTTTTTGTCCTGCATGCTTTTAGCCATTTTCTCCAAGCTCTTAAGCAGGAAATAAGGAAAATTCATCCTCCACCGGACGCCTTCAAAATGTTGCAGCATTCTAAAATGGTATACCAAGGTGCAGGTGTATCTTCCCTTGCAAGTCACAAACTTTTGTAAAATGAAAAGGAGGTCTTTCCACTGACCCAGTAGGGTTCTGCGGGGAACTCTTACTTTCCAGTCTACCTCTATCTTCTTATCAACGACGAAACATTGCTAGTGCTTCCTTTCTAGATTTTGATTTTTAAACCACTGTTCGCCAGTGTTCTCCAAGCTCGTTGCTGCTGCTATGAATTCCTTTGTGACTTTAAATTTAAGAGGCCCAATTTTCACTCAGCCGTTTCTAAAACTCCTTGCAAATTGTAAAGCCACTTCTTTATCGTGCCCGTCAAACTTCTATAGGAACTGTAGAAAACCCGAGTCTCGCAATAGTGCAAGACTATTGTGATACTTGACAATCTGCTCTATTTTGTTGAGAGACAGGGGTTCATTCCGAACAGGCGGCATCGCTGCTTAATGGCTATGAATAGTTGGGTCCTGAAATTTTCATGCAATACTGGGGAAATCAGTCCTTATAATCTAACTGTCCACCATCCTTTCCATCATATCACTGGTTCATTTGCCGTAGATGCATGACATCTTTGAGGTCAAGTCGGATTGGTACTTGCGGCAGTGGTTTAATGGCTAGGTGAGGTAATCATTATGAGTGAAGGATGTTTAGGATTATGGCAGAGAGGGGTAATCATGTCCAAGAAACGGTTAAAATATTTCCGCATTCCTTCATAATTCAAAAAAAGAACTTAGCATTTATTAAAAAAATCATGATTTCTAACTTTAAAAAACACCTTGTACTTTAAAGAATTTCTCCTAGTTAGTTGATGGCATAAGTACTCACCGACTAAGTGAAAGGATTTTCATGATAACCACTTTCCTATGCCGTATGCTATGAAAAGAATAACTTGTACTATGTTGCTGACGGGGTGCATGCTTGCACTGATCTGCTTGCACCGCTTAAATTATACTATTATGCTGGTACTTTTCTGCTTACTTTATCATATAGGACAACATGCTTGCACTAGTGCAAGCATAATATCTAAAAACAAAGAATTTAAATAATATAGGCTGGATTTTCACATGACTTCCTCAACTTATTCTGGAAATTTGCTTCGCCCTTTCTTGATGCTTCAAAGCATATCCTTTTGCTGTTTGTGTGCGAGATCTTGCAATAAATTCACGAGAGAATAAAGAAGTGGGAAAGGGAATTTTCAAAATGGGAAGGAATTCTGTTATAGGGACTCCAGGAATAGTACCAAAAGAGGGAATAAATAGAAGTGGGATAGGAAAAAAATTTCAAGGGTAAAGTGGGATTTCTTCGAATTGGATAGGGTAAATTTTAGAAGAATGTGGGAAGGTTCATCATTCTGGGATTAAAGAAGAAAATTGAGGGAATATTATGAAAGTGGAGTATGAAGAAAGACAAAAAATTTTCTGGAAGATCTGCCTGCACTAGTGCAAGAAAAATAACTACAATGAAAATTAAACGTTACTTGAGTAAAAATATCCATGCTAATTACCCTGACTGTATAAAGGTTGGTTCTGCTGAACCTTCTTCTACTTGGTGGTCATTAGCATATCTAAAGATCAAACAACATTTTCCTTTTATTAGAAATTTTTGATCTTCCTACCAACAAGCTAGTTTTCAGGTTGATCCTTCTGCAATAATGTCAGTGAACTGATTTTCATAATTATAGGAAGATATTTTTCTTTACTTTTTATTTATTTTTATTTTTAAGAAGAAAGAGAATTCATGTTTTCAAAAGGTTGGTATTACCATTCACCATTGCCGTCCCAAATTGCTGTTGGACTTGTTGTGTAAAATCTTTCCTGGTAGGTGGCTGAAAATATTTCTTTAACGTGTGTCCATTTACCAAGAATACTGAATTTTGTCCATCAATAGTTTTAACTTCTACTGCTCCATTCTCAAATACTCGGATCAATTCATAAGGTCCCATATAACGTGTATTGAATTTCCCTTTAAAGATTTTAAATTAGAATCATAAAGGAGCACCCAATCACCTGGTTGGAACTACTTTTTTTGAATAGACTTGTCATGCCACTTTTTGCGTTATTGTTGAATTAGTATTTTCTGCTGAACAACATCCCTACAGAATTCATCTAACTCATTTAATTGGAGAAGACACTGTTGTTGTGCCTTAGAGATATCTAGTCCCAACTAAACTATAGTTCTGAAAGTTTTGATCTGGAATTCAATTGGTAACAGAACCTGTTTGCCATATACCAGCTCATATGGTGTATGTCTCGTACTATTCCTCCAAGTGGTTTTGTATGCTCACAAAGCCTCTGGTAATCGTTCCACCCAGTCCTTCCGATGCATATTTACTGTCTTTGTTAGGATGTACTCAATCACTTTGTTCGTGGATTCCACCTGGCCATTTGCTTGTGGGTGATACGACGTGGATTTCTTGTGCCGGATCTTATATTGCTCCATCACACACTGTACCAGATTAGAAATAAACTGTGGACCATTGTGAGAAACAATTTCTCTAGGCACACCAAATCTAGTAAAAATTTCAGTAAAAAGAAAATCAACAACAACTTTTTCCGTAGCAAAAGAAATAGCTTTAGCTTCTACCCATTTTGTAACAAAATTTGTACAAACCAAGATATGCTTTTTACTTAATGATGTTGGATTTATTGGCCCTATAAAATCAATAACCCAATTTTCAAATGGCTCAATCATAACCTGAGGGCATAAAGGCATTTCATTGGTTTGATTAGGCTGGCCCATTCGCTGACAACTATCACTATGCTTGACATACTGTTTGGCATCCTTAAACAAGGAAGGCCAAAAGTAACCAACACACAATACTTTATATGCAGTCCGCTTATTAGCGAAGTGGCCTCCACAAAGTTCATCATGAGAAGATTTCAATATGTCAAACGCTTGTCCTCTCTTACACATCTATGGATAATCAGATCTCGACCAGTGTAAAAGAGATCCTTGAATCCAGGAATATGCAACACTTTTTGAACAATACTCCGCTTTTCACGAGCGGACAAGTGGGGAGGTGTTTTCCCAGTAACCAAGTAATTAGCAATGTCAGCAAATCATGGGGAATCCGTTGACATAGCAAAAAGATGTTCATCTGGAAAATCATCATTAACATGAATTTTTTCACCAGGATTATCTAATCTAGAAAGAAAATCTGCTACAACATTAGATTTTCCTAGTCGATCAACAATAATAATATTAAATTCCTGCAGCAATAGTAACCACCTAGTCACTCTACCACTAGTTAATGGTTTATTCATCAAATATTTAATTGCGGAATGATCAGTATGTACAAATACTTCATATCCTGTAATATAGTGCCTGAACTTATTAATTGCAAAAATTAGAGCTAAAAACTCTTTCTCTGTAACTGTATAATTTAATTTAGCGGAAGACAAATTCTTACTAATATAATAAATAGCATAGGATTGTTTACTTTCCTCTTGTCCTAAAGCTGCACCAATAGCCAAATATGAAGAATCAGAGGAAATATGAAAAGGCAGAGACCAGTTAGGACCTTTTAACACTGGTGCATGTACTGACTTTTCCTTCAATGTTTCAAAAGACTGTTGGCAAGTTATGGTCCAAGAAAATTCACTATCCTTAGTTAGAAGTCGGAAAAGAGGAGCAACTATCTTAGAAAAGTTTTCAATGAATCTTCTATAGTAACCAGCATGTCCTAAAAAACCTCTTACTTCCCTTTGAGTTTTGGGTGCAGGAAGATGCAAAATGATTTTGATCTTTGCTGGATCAACCTGGATATCTTTACCAGAAATCAAATGGCCAAGTACCACTCCCGCTTTGCACATTAATCTACATTTCTTGTAACTCAAGGTGAGATGGGCTTCCTGAAAACAAATAAGTACTTTTTCTAGATTTTTGAGAGCTTCTTGAAAAGAATCACCAAACACAGAAAAGTCATCCATATAAATTTCTACAAATTCTAGATCAGCAAAAATGGCTAGGACTGCCCTTTGAAAGGTAGCCAGGCATTACATAAACCAAAGGGAAGCACTCTATAAGAAAATGTACCCCATGGACATGTTAAATTAGTTTTATCCCGATCTTCGGGTGCAATCTGTATCTGGTTATAACCACTGAAGCCATCCAAAAAGGAAAAGTATTTCTTTCCTGCAAGGGTATCAAGCACCTGGTCAATGAAAGGGAGAGGGAAGTAATATTTGAGAGTGGCTTTATTTAATTCTCGATAATAAATACAAATGCTCCATCTTCCATCTTTCTTAGGTACTAGAACTAATGGAGAGACCCACTGACTCTTGGAAATAGGATAGATAAAACCAGCATCCAAGAGTTTCTGTACTTCCTCTTTCACAATATCTCTTAGAGCTAGATTCATTCTCCTTTGGGGTTGTCGTACAGGTTGGGCTCCTTCCTGAATATAGATATGATGTGTACAAGTTTAAGGAGGAATACCCTTCATATCTTCATAGCCCCATGCAAAGGCACTAAGATGTTTTTGCAACAAATTCACAAGCTGCTCTTGTTGAGATGAGTCCAAATCTGAACCAATATACAAGGATTTACCGGGGCTGATCTCAACAAGAGTAGTATCATGCTCAAGAGTACTCAAGGGGGTGGCCGTACGCAATGGTACAGAAGGATGAAAATCATGATTATCTTGAAAATCTAGGCTGAAAATCTGGCTCAATAACTCAAAATTAGGGATAGTGTCTAGATTATTCAGGAAATCTTGAATCTCATCTTCTTGTGAAGACCCAACACACTAATGAATAAGGGAAATGGGCTGAGTCTCCTCATCACTTCTTTGATCCAACCATAAAGTATCTCGAAGGTCCTGAATGGATCTGACAAGGGGGTATAAGGTAACTTTCTTCCTAGAATCTCCATGCGAAATATACATATCACCGGAGCGACATCCAATATATGCATTGGCTGTAGCAAGCCATGGTCGACCCAAGATCAAGGGATGTCCTCCTACTGGGTTCTTTGGTTGAAGCACAATGAAATCAACAGGATATTCCCAAGAATCTAATGAGATGATCTTATCATCCAATACTCCTTTTGGCTTAATTTTAGGTCTATCCGTTAATTCAAGCACAGTGGGAGTAGGGCGAAGATGAGATAACTGAAGTCGATCCATGGTTTGCTTAGTCATGACATTAATGGCTACTCCCAGGTCTATAAGAACATTAAATACAAGGACATTACCAATCTGAATTGAGACAACAGTATTTCTGGGATCAGCATATTTTTCCATAGACACACATCCTGTCATCAACTTTGTTGCCATACCAAAAAATTGAATGGTTTGGGGTTCCAATCTCTTCCTCCCGGGTTTCTTGAGACAGAGTTCCTTAATGATATTGGTACAAATAGGGATCTCTTTGATGGCTTGGAGCAGAGGTATCTTAATGAAAAGATTCTGAAGCTCTGATGCCAAGCTAGTCTCAGAAATAGGCTCACTTCTTTCCATTACTAGCCTCTCTGGGAAGGGAGTCTGGTTGGAAGAAGGTGGCAAGGATTCAGAGGGTAAGGGTTGTTTAGTGATAGCTTTCAGAGAATGATTAAGAGTTTCCTCTTCTTCTTTCTCTTCAACAATCACTTTAGGTTGCTTCTGATTTTCTAATGTTACAGTCCTTCCCGATCTTAATTGAATACCATGAACCCCAACTGGAATAGACTGGGACTCGAATAAAGGTGGGTTTGTTACATAGATCATTTGCACTACTTTATTATTGTTAGGATTGGGCATAGGTTGAGCGAGAAACTGTGGAGGTCGAAAAGGTGGAGGTAAAGGTAACGGTGGAGTAGACTGACTCAGAGGTTGAGGCATTGAATAAGGTGTATGTGTAGATGGATATGACTGCGTGGGTGGCTGGTAGGAATATGGAGAATGAGTTGGCCCTCTCCAACTTTGTTGCTATGGTTGAGAAGGTTGCCCATGATTATATTTTTTTCCATACTACCACTACAGATTAGTGTTAGGATAAGAATATGCATGTGAATTACAACCAAAATAGTGTAGAGAAAATTCAGGAGCCATACTTGCACCTACCTGAGGCCATTTCTTTTTGCTCCCATAGCATACAAGTATTAAGCTTCAGGCTATCCCCCTGTAAATACATCTTTAAGTCCTGGCATAGAGGGGAATTTTTCTGTGAGATGGTTTTATGCACAAATAGCACACTTATTAGTTTCTTTCAAATTAAGAGGACATTCTTTAGGAGAATGCTTGTCTCTACATTTAGGATAGAAAATACTTAATGACTCTTGTTCCTTCATGAGTTTTTGCTGAAACTTTAAAGAGTCCAACTATTTGGTAATAGTATTCATTATATCAATTTTCATGTTTTCCATTTTATTTTCTAGTCCAATAATCATAGCCTTAGTAGATTCGGTTTTTCTATTTCTATTTCGAGTTCCTCTACCATATCTATACTGATTTCTTGAAAATTTCCTGCATAATTCAAAAATTTGTTCGAAAGTTTGCTGAGAAATATCACCTTGCCCTAACAGATTTAAATTATTTCTAGCATTATCAGTAAGTCCTCTTAAGAACAAGGTTCTAATAGTACTAGAATCAAGCTTAAGTTTCTCCTTTGTAAAAGATACATAGATCTTTCTAGGTAGTCTTCAAGAGTTTCATCATCATCCTGTATGATTGTAAAAATCTCATCCTGCATGTCCCAAGTTTTGCAATATTCTTGATATTTAGACAAAAACACTCTCTTCATCTGATCCCAAGGGGCTATAGTGTTTCCTCCTAACCCCATAAACCAACGTAAATATGATTCTTTGAGAGCAACAGGAAATAATCTTAGCTTATGAGCATCAGTTGAATAATCATAACTTCTACACAAAAGTATCAAACTCGAATAGAAAAGATTCAGGATCTTCATGAACTTTACCATGGAAATTAGGGAGAGATGATGGTGGAATGTTCTTAATTTGCGCCACAATATCATGGTCCACAATTGGAAATACAAAAGTGGATTTTTCCCCACTTACCTGGTTTGCATCAGTCCTTTCCCCATGATCTTCATGGTCTCCCATTGTTTCCCTTCTTCTCGCAATAGACTGAACCACACCTGAGTTGTTGTCACCAGAATCCAGGTGGATTGTTCCTGCGTGATGGGTTTGAATTGGATTGGGCTTCTTGCTCACAGAAGGAGACCCAATATGAGAATTGCTTTTAGAATTCTTTCGGCCCTTAGTGGGCTTTGAACCCCTACCTTTTCTAGGCATTCATTTCAAAAAATAAATAAAAATAACAACACAATTTCTAAAAAATGTTGTCAGAAATCAATCAACACTAGTAAAATTCCTTCAAAGAAGCTTTTCAAAAAAATACTGCAAAAAATTAAAGAAAAATTACCTCTATTGTATAATCAGAAAATTCTTACCAAATCAAATTGCCTCCCCGACAACAACGCCAAAATGTTGGGTGTAGGAATTACACTTAAGCAAACTCCTCAACTCTTAAGTTGTCAACCCAGGGGATTCATAAACTTAGAGACGAAGCACAGGCAATGCCGGAGATGGTATGAATATTTCTAATGTCAATCCCTACTTTCTTTAAAGGAAAGATTGTAGAATCAAACTAAAGAGAGAAAAAGGCAACTTGAATCATCAAAATAATCTAAGACTGGAACAAGGAAAAATGCATTTGCAAAAGAGATTTAGAAATAAAGGGGCAATCACTCTAGCTAACTATTTATTAACTACTGAGTGTGTATTTTCTTTCGCAGAGACACTTTAGCAGTCTCAACAGATGGGCCCTTCAAACCTGTTTATGTAAAGATTTCCTTCTTGCACTAATCTATCTTGCACTAGTGCAGGAACAAAGATTTATACAGAGGGTATAAAAGGTGTTTGTACTAAAAGTGTTTTTCTTCGTGCAAGGGCTTGAACTTTCTCAAGTTCATAGCACTCAGATCCTGTGGCAAGAAACTAGTTCTTGCACTAGACCAAAGCTTCTTACACTTAGCATTTAATTCTTGAAATAAGTGCTTAGTTACTGCAAGTGTTGTGAAATCAAGCTGCACACATAAAAATAAATGTTTCTGATTTTAACAGAGTGTAGAAAAAGAAACAATCCTTATAATTTATCTTGTCATGAAGCATTAATGAAAGTAAGAAAACTGATGGAAGTAAACTAAAAAGACTTGCTGCATCACACCAACGTGCAATGGTGCATGTTCATTTCTCCTGCTTGGACTAGGCGGGGAAAACCAAATCAAATAGAACTGCAGAAAGTAAATAGCACACCAACGTGCACTGGTGTAGGGTTATTTCTCCTGCTTGGACCAGGCAGGGGAAAACCAAATCAAACAAAATTGCAGAAAAATGAATAGCACACTGCAGGGTTATTTCTCCTACTTGGACCAGGCGAGAAAACCAATCCGAAATCAGGTGCAGGAAATGAATAGCACACCAACGTGCATTGGTGCAGGGTTATTTCTCCTGCTTGGACCAGGCAAGAAAACCAATTCGAAATCAGATGCAGGAAAAAGAAATTTAACTACTTCACATTGCGGATCCACTTTCACTCAAATAGGAATACATGTGCTGTAAACTAAATCACACTTGGAAGTATAAACATAAATTACAAGAATAGAAAATAGGGTAAAATTGCTGGGTTGGTTGGGCCCTAGCCAACTAGCGCGTTTCCCTTTCAAATAGGAATGCTACTCAGTACTTTATCAATTCATCAACTTTCAAACACAAAAGTATGATTTATGCAACATAAGGTGGAGCTCCCTTTCTTATTAATTCATAGAGGCAAATACATGCGTGAATACATAGTCCAACCCAGATTTGGGCGATAACAAAAATACAAGCCTGTTACCGCCTCCCTGGTTATATCTATGTTATATACAAACTCTGTCAGAAAAACTATCTCGTCCTATTTAAATTACTCGTTATAAAGATCCTTATCCGAAGGCCAAAAGGATCGTCTAACCAGTTACATAACTGATATGCAAAATTTAGCTTTTGGCCTTCAAAAATAGGTAATTTAAGCAAACTTGCCATAGCCAATCTCCAACTGTTTGTTCTCATAAATACCTTTGATCGACCTTGCTGTCGTGGCTAAAGCTCGACTGCCTTCAGATCGAACTTTCTGTCATGGCCGAAGTTGCGCAAAATGAGACGGTGATCAAGGAGGTCCAAATCTTCTGCAAAGATTCACTGTGCTAGCACCAGTGTGAGATTCGATCTTGCACTAGGATCAACGGTCATGATAAGCACTTGACTACCAAACAAACGTTGGAGATATTGATAAGTTACAAAAGTGATTATAAGTAAGAAACCATGTAATAAATAATAAATTAATGCTAAGTTAGTTAAAAATATGAAATATAAAGTTCATGCGATATATGTCATCGTTCTTGGACTAGTGCAGGATGAGGGTGTATAAGAGAGGTAAAAAAATGGTAAATGGTTATAATTTAGGAAGGGAAAAATGGTCAGAAGAGAGCAAACTAGGGGACTAACAATATTCTACGATTTTGGGCCCTTTACTGAAAAAAGAGAATAAATTGACGTAGATGCCA
>APFE030101158.1:2905-27669 GCA_000404065.3 Pinus taeda
AGGTTACCCAAAAGTCACTTAGGATTAGATTAAAGGAGGAAAAGGAGGCAAAAGGTCATTCATTCTTTCATGAGCAGATTGAGAGAAGGAGAGCAAGAGAGCAAGGGAGATTTCTAGACAAGGATGAGAAGGAGACAGCAGCTTGGCACACATTCCAAGGCAGCAGTTGAGCAGATTTGTACAGCTGATTCAGCACACAGTGAAAGGCTGATTTTGGCACGATTTCCTAGAAATCCGTACAGCTGGTTTGCACAGAAATCGAGAAGTGGTTTGCACAGAAATCGAGTAGTTTGTTGTTTTTCTGCACGCAAATCGAGGTTCGTACAGTGCATTTATTGCACTCCGTACAACGCATTTAATGCAAGCCGTACAATAGCATTTAAGGATGAAAGTGGGCACGAAAATCGAGGAGGTCGTACAACATTTATTGCTGTCCTATTCGCTGTAATTTCCAGTTTGTTGTGAGGCACGAGAAAAGAGATAAGTTGTAAATTTGTTTGCTGATTTTTTGCTGAATATTTCTCACTGTAAAAAAGGCATTTTCAGAAATAAAGAAGAGCTCTCGAATTGGTTTTCCCCAAGAGCTGTAGGGGGTTTCTCCAGGGTCACATTGACCAAAAATCACTATGTTCAAATGTGTTAAATGACTGTTTGTACCTACTGATTTTTTATTTCTGCATTTTCCAGCATTCTGTAAAATTTCCAGAATTTGTGTTTTCAACAAAAATTTATTTTTTTTCAGTTGTTGAATGTATGGATATAGGAAAGGGCATTTAACTATATGAGAGAAATAAGGTGGAACTGAAAACCGGGGTGGGAAATGAGAAATTTCTACAGAATGAGCCTAATGATGATGAACAGGATATTATGCTTGACTGAGATGCATCCATGACTGTGAATTTTCATAGACATATTGAAAACAATGTTTCAATTATTAATGACAAGACAGGCCTAAGGGAGTTTCTCAATTAGCCAAGCTCAGGCTCGGGCTCAGGATGGCAAAAAGGGGATATCCTGCATTCCCTAGCCCAGACCGGCAATCATGGGGTTTAGACTGAAAATTATCCAACTCCTCGAAATTTTGGATACATTAATGACATTGAAATGTGTTGAAGAAAAAGGTACCAAGGAGGTGTTTCCTAATGCACTTGCTTTTTTGCCCAGGAAGACACTTTAAAACACCTTTTTAGCATGTGACTTTATGAGTTATATTAAAGTCATGATAAAGTCACTTTACAAAGTACTTTATGTACTATGTACTTTTAAAAATTAAAGTTACTTTATGTTTTAAAGTTAACTTTATGTGGAGAAAAAGTAAATGGTACAAAATATAAAGTGATAAAATGACTAGGAGGCATTAATGAGAGGGACCACATGAAAAGGGGGTCAAGTGAGGGAATGATCTCCACCATTAATTTATAGGGTTGAGATCTAATCTCAGCACTTGATCAAAAAGGGTTAGGGTTTCCTAACTTAATGAAGCTCAAAGGGAGAAAAAAGGTTTCGGCTATTCTATTCTTCATGTGCATTTGGAGAAGTGATGAGAAGAGCAAAAAAAACGGTGAGGAGTTTGTTGGGATAGCAAGGTTGCGCAGGAGAAAAACATACAACAAAAGTCGCCATTGATCTGAGTTTTCTGCAAAGGTTCCTGGCACTCGAGTCTATGAGTTTGAGCTGTGCTGACAGGCCAAAATTACTGGGTGTTTTGCACTGGTTATTTTGTGGAGTGTTGAGAAATATTCTTAGCGAAAATCCTTGGAGAACACAGAGTTGTTTTTAGCTCAACTTTCTAATAAATACAGTCTCTGGCCCGAAATTTCAGGAGAGTGATCAGAGATTCTTGCATGCAGGTCGAGGTTGATATAGAAGGTTTTCTGCATCAGATTCGAGGCACACTAGAGAAGAGGGTATTTTTGGATCTGAGGTCGAATTCTGAGTAGAAAATTGACAGTGGTTTTGTCAAAAATTTGGAACAGTGAGGCAAATTTCAGATCTAGAGCTGAAGCTGTGTCACAAACTTCAGGGAAGCAGGCTTGATATTCAAGGGAGATAAGTACCTTGATGTGTTAAAAGCTCTGTAATTTAGTTGTATCTTTCTTCCACTGAGTCAGTTGTTGTGCATCGGATGTTGATGGTTTTGCAATATCAGTTTTTGAGTATTCCAATAATCCATTGTCATCCAGCACAACTTCCATTCTGTCCTTCCAGACAATCAAATTTGAACTTCCCTCCAACGCATACTCAAGTTTCAATCCAATGGAAGGCATTGTTCCTGCACTGAAGAAAATTCCTGCACCACAAATCTGCTATTCGAAAGTTCTCTAAGAGAAGATCAGGAAGTTGGTTTCTATGTAGTTTTCAAGGCTCTAATACCATGTAGAAATAACACGAAATTTGTAGTTGCTAATGAATTCGAACTGAAAACAATACACACAAATTTCTTCTACTCAATCTGTGGAAGGGAAAACATACAATAGAAACACATGCAATCAATAAATCACAATGAACACCGATTTTACTGGCAAACCCAACTAGGGAAAACCCCTCCTCTATTTGTATTATATTAGATGAGAAAACTTATTCTATTACAATGACAACTTCAATCCTGAAGCACAACCTGCACTGCAATACTATCTCCTCCTCCTGAGACTGCTCTGCAAAATACTTAGCCAATTCTTGGCCCTCCTGGTCCTACTATTTCCTTGTGCAATTCCTGAGGAAATTAACTCCTAAAGAATAGGAGAAGACCCTATTTGCTTACGCAAGTCCCAAGAGAATAGCCTCACCTGCTACATGCAAGCATTATACACTCACTAGTATATAGTATACAATAATGATTACATTGATGCCTTTTTCCTCCAGTGGACTAGACAATTCGAATTCTATGCATGAATGGGGCTATTTTCAATAAATTGACTAGTTAACTGGGAGATCAGTCAGTTAACAACTGTTACAACTACTCAATTGAACTCATATTGACTCTATTTATGACTAGAGCTCAGATAATTGAATTTAACTAACAACAACTCTACTAGATTGCTACATCTTACCCACAAACTCGAATTGACTGACTTAACTAAGTGACAATGCCATGTCACTCTTGCTAAATGCAACTCAAGTCATCCTGCCAATGTGGAAATTCAAATTTCTCCATTTGACTAAGGCACAAGTCAAATGAAGCCTTTTCTTGCTACAATTTAACAATCCATGACAATGAGACACATGTATGCATGCTTAAGAAAGCCCTATATTGACTCAAACAGGAGCCCAAGGCCCGATATGCTAGGATTGACAGTACTTAGCAGGGCATAGGCTTCACCAAGAGCAAGGCAAATCCCAAGCTATACTTCTTGTTGGTTGGATATCAGCCCCTCATTTTGGTGTTGTATGTGGAAGATCTCATTCTAATAGATGCAAAGAGACTGATTGTAGGTTGCAAGCCAAACCTAGTGTTAGAATTTGAAATGAAGGATATCAGGTCAACGCATTACTTTCTAGCATTAAGGTTTGGTAGCAACTGAGCGAGATCTTTCTCGCACTCTAGAGATCCTGAAGAGATTCAAGACGGAGGACAGAAGACTAATGGGCACTCTGATGGTGACCAATTTCAAGAAGATTGATTCTTTAGTTTCAGAGTTAGCAGAATCCAAACAATATAGGAAAGTTGATTGGATCATTGACGTAACTAGTCAACATTTGACCAAACATTAGTTTTACTATTAACACATTGACTCAATTCATGGTGGAATGAGGGAGGTTCACTACGTTGCACCAAAGCACATGCTTAGATATTTACATGCACAGTAGGATATGAATTACAATACCTTGGCAGAGATGGTGTGAGTTTGCAATACTCGGATTCAAATAGGACAGGGAAGGATACAGATCGAAAGAGAACCTCTAGGTGCTACTTCAGTTTGGGGTTAGCCCGTCATGTTAATTTTAGATAACAATGGCATGTTCTATGCTTTAGCACAATTTACTTCAATGTTCCTTATCAGTGCAATGACAATTTCCAATTATTTCCAGTAGCAATCACATTAACTTAACCACATTGATAGTAAATGCAAATAGAACATAAAAAAAAAGTGCAGAAGACAAGCCAAGACAAGAGGACACAAGATTTGTCAGACGCCAGGGAAAAACCCAATGTGGGGAAAACCCTTTAATCAAATCTTCTTATTATTATTCAATAGTTCAGCAGAGGGAGAGTACAAATATCAAATTAACTTGCCCAAAACATTCCTATCAAAATCAACTGTCAACTGCAGCCCTAACCAGAAATTCAACATTGGTCAAATCAGCACCAAAATGTCCTCCAGGTAGCTCGGTCAACAGCAGATTAATCCGGCCTTTCAAGAGAGTCAAAGTCAGCCCAAAAAAGTTCGATCAACCCAGTCAAAGGAGAGAGAAAACACTTGTAATTTTTGCGGTCAAATCTGAAGTCAACCCTGGTCAAACTGTCCCAATCACCTCAATTCCTATGCCAAAAAATGCGGCCTCCAAAGATCGAAATTATGCCCTCAAAAAACGAAGTCAACGCTGGTCAAAAGAGCCATGGTCAACACTTCTATGTTTTCCTGAAATTCAGCCAGCAAACAATCCCAGAATTTCAGCCCCCTGCCACACGTGCGAAGTAGAAAGAAGTTGCCTCCAAGCTGTAAGAACCAATCAAGAGAGGAGAAAGAGAGATGTGTGATGAGATGAGTGATATCCAAATGAGGAGAGAGGTCACTCCTATTTATACACTTCATTGAGAGTGAGGAAACACATCTATTGGCTTTTGAGCCTATATTTGACTAAGGCCGACCTTGACAATTTGTGCATGAGAGAGAATAAATTCAAAATTCCATTTCTTCTTGTCAAAATGAGATGATCTTTATATCAAAATTGGACCTCTCGAAAAGAGGAATCCAATGCAATAATCATCTCCATCATATGAGTTGTTTTAAGGTGGAATTTGGCCCTAGTTGCCAATTTTAACACGTAATTTCCTAGTTCAACAAGAAGCATAACTCAATAGCAGTGAGTTCAAGTAAGGCAGAGTACAAGGCGGCCAATCTAGCTAGTTATGAATCCATTTGGCTTTGCAAGATACTCACGTGATTGTTTGGTAAGAAGCTTGAGCCAACAATGATCCACTACAATAACCAGAGTTATCTCAAACTATCAAAGAATCCAATGTTTCACGAAAGGTCAAAACACATTGAGATCAAATACCACTTCATCCAGACAGGGCGTTGAAGGGAGCAGTCAAGCTCCAAAATATTTCTAACGAGGAACAATTGGCAGAAATGTTCACCAAGCCCTGTGAAGGGCAAGTTTGTCTGGTTTTGAGACAACTTTGGAGTGGTGGAGAATACCTTCCTCGTTAAAGAGTGTGAGTGTTTGTAGCACAAACAAGTATTTCCATGAGGGTGTCTACTTATTGAAATCATCATTAAATACAACCTATGTTTTTTACAAAATTTCACTTCATTAATTAATTAAGTGAATGCTTTTTATTAATGTGACTAAAGTGGGTCACTTAATGATTTAATTAAAAAAAAACCATTGATCCCATGGCTAGATCTTAACTGTTGAAGACTAGGATTTTGGCTCATGTTAAAGTTGTAAAAGAAAGAGAGGGCAAAGGACAAAGACACCAAGCATTTCACATGTCACGTGAGCGAAGAAGAAAATCAAAGATCTTATTTTCAGCCATTGGCAAGAAGTTTTAACAGTAGTTCAGCAAGGAGAAGGCAATCAAACAGTAGCAAGGAGAAAAGCAGTCATACAGCCCAGTGGAGTAGGTTGTACAACCATCAATACAGATTTCGTACAATTGTACAGATTGCAAAGGGACCACATATTTGGTGCAGATATGCCTTGATTTTTGTGCAGACTGAAACTTTTCCAGGTTTGTTGTTCTTTTGTAAATTTATCAGAGACATTTTCCCTATAAGGGGCTCTTGTAAGTTCAGAAGATATTTTGAATGGTGAACTGATCTAGAAGAGCAGAAATAATTGTGCATTGGGTGTGATAAAGTGATTGCTTTTCTCGTTTTTTCTGCATTCATGAGTTAATAATTCTACCAATTAACTAGATCTGATGTGTTTTTTTGGATAGCTGGTTTTAAGATAATCTAGCAATGGATCTAGATGAAGGTTTCTAGACAGAAATGTTTTCTAAAAAATAAATGTAATAGTGCTACAAAATCCCTCACCCCAAAGAGAACTACCAAGGTCATAGTCACCGCTAAGTGATTTCTCAACGAAGGTTGCCAATGAAGCTTCATTTAGTGCCATGAATCAGGAAGGCAGTGGGTGCAGATGACGCTCTCTCGAACAGCACCCACATAAAGTGATTATAAGTGTATCAATATGATAGTATGGATATCACTATTTAGAGCATGATCATTGTATTGAAGGGTTTAAAAATAATCCCATCTTCAAAAATTGCAAAGCAAGAAGGCCCATCACAAGCACAATTATAGCAGTATTTAGAAGATGCAAAAGACACCGGTGAATCAGTTCATGATTCAGAATGGTAGCTACGATACTGATTATCCCTGCATAAATAATGAGATGGATGACAGTGAGCAAACAATTGGTCTTGAGAAATATGCAGTGAGCACAGTGGATTACCAACAACTTATCAAGTTACAAAAAACTCAGGTATGTGTCGATATGCTTGACAATACTGATCTATCTTATGTTTTCTTCTCCATAATTGCATATTCGAATAAAATATCAAGTGAAGAGGATGATGCAAAATGCATACAACAGTCTCTTGATAATATTAAAATTAGTATGGGTTTTTAAAAACTTCAGGTGCTGCACAAAGCAGAAATAGAACCCTTTGAAGATGTGGAGGACACCGAAGATTTAGTCTATAGCTCAAGATTGTAGCCAATAAGTATCTCGAACCCATCTATCGTATTTTTTTTCTCCATGATTGTAGTTCCAATAAAATACCAAGTTAAGAGGATGAAGCAAAATACATACAACAATCTCTTGATAATATTAAAATTAGCGTGGGTTTTAAAAAGGTCCTGTGGCCTGCCCAAAGCACAAACGGAACCCCTTGAAGATGTGGAGGACACCAAAGATTTAGTCATAGCTCAAGTTTACAGCCAATAAATATCTCAAACCGACGCACTTAGAATGAGCCTAATGTGATGAACAGAATATTATGCTTGACTGAGATGCATCCATGACTGTGAATTTTCATAAGCATATTGAAAACAATGTTTCAATTATTAATGACAAGACAGGCCTAAGGGAGCTTCTCTATTAGCCAAGCTGAGGGTCGGGCTCAGGATGGCAACAAGGGGATATCCTGCATTCCCTAGCCCAGACCTGCAATCAGGGGTTTAGACTGAAAATTATCCAACTCCTCGAAATTTTGGATACCTTAATGACATTGAAATGTGTTGAAGAAAAAGGTACCAAGGAGGTGTTTCCTAATGCACTTGCTTTTTTGTCCAGGAAGACACTTTAAAACACCTTTTTAGCATGTGACTTTATGAGTTATATTAAAGTCATGATAAAGTCACTTTACAAAGTACTTTATGTACTTTTAAAAATTGAAGTTACTTTATGTTTTAAAGTTAACTTTATGTGGAGAAAAAGTACATGGTACAAAATATAAAGTGATAAAATGACTAGGAGGCATTAATGAGGGGGACCACATGAAAAGGGGGTCAAGTGAGGGAATGATCTCCACCATTAATCCATAGGGCTGAGATCTAATCTCAGCACTTGATCAAAAAGGGTTAGGGTTTCCTAACTTAATGAAGCTAAAAGGGAGAAAAAAGGTTTCGGCTATTCTATTTTTCATGTGCATTTGGAGAAGTGATGAGAAGAGCAAAAAAAGGGGAGAGGAGTATGTTGGGATAGCAAGGTTGCATAGGAGAAAAGTGTACAACAAAAGTCACCATTAATCCGAGTTTTCTGCAGAGGTTCCTGGCACGCGAGTCTATGAGTTTGAGCTGTGCTGACAGGCCAAAATTCCTGGGTGTTTTGCACTGGTTATTTTATGGAGTGTTGAGAAAGATTCTCAGCAAAAATCCTTGGAGAACACAGACTTGTTTCTAGCTCAACTTTCTGATAAATACACTGTCTGCTGGCCCGAAATTTCAGGAAAGTGATCAGGGATTCTTGCATGCAGGTCGAGGTTGATATAGAGGGTTTTCTGCACCAGATTTGAGGCACACTGTAGAAGAGGATATCTTCGGATCTGAGGTCGAATTCTGAGTAGAAAATTGACAGTGGTTTTGTCAAAAATTTGGAACAGTGAGGCAAATTTCAGATCTAGAGTTGAAGCTGTGTCACAAACATCAGGGAAGCAGGCTTGATATTCAAGGGAGATAAGTACCTTGATGTGTTAAAAGCTCTGTAATTATTTCCTCTCAGATAAACTAATATAGTCCTCTCATTAGTACTGGTTTTCCCAATTGTGGGGTTTTTCTAGGGTCACTGCTGACCAAAATCACTGTAAAAATTGTGTTAAATTCTGTGTGTGTTTGTCTACTTATTTTCTTATCAGCTGGAAAGAAAAATGAAAAGTGTAGAGTAGTCCTGTTGTGTTTCGAAATAATTTGCATTATAAATTTTTATATCAGCTAACACTTGGGTATGTGGGGCATTAAACGCTATGCAAAACACTTGAAACTGGAAAGGGCCACAGATTTAATAATTTCTACATAAATTCAAAATGTGTGACCATTGGTTTCCACGTCAAGAGACAAAATTCAGAAAATCTACAGGTTTTTTATTTAATATGACAATCCTTGATCTTAATAAAGATAACCCGTTGATCAATCTTAGTGGAAAGCAACAAGTCAATACAGTGGTGATAAGCATCCTTTTACCGCCCAAGTATGTTGCAGTTTTCGATGGTGTCCTTAACAATGTTTTGAGCGCACAGCGGGCTGTGACCATGTTCAGTTTGGATCAATCATGTGATAGGAAATGCAAAGTTACAGCTTCAGGGGTTGATTTGGATATTTTTCAAAACTACATCTTTCAGAACATGATATTCCTAAATCCTAGCATAGAAATAAAGCCAACATCCATTTCAAGGACATTATTTGAAAAGAAACTGAAGCTTTCAAAAGCTGTGATCTCACTGCCTGACAGGTATGGTTTTGGGCTCATAAAAACATTCAGCTATCAAATCATGCGCATCTTCTCTAAATTCTGTTAATAAAATGGGATTGTATATGGGCTTTACTGCTAATGCTGCCAGAGAACAAAATGCAGCATAAGTCAGAGTATCTCCATCAATCTCAAGGATTTTGAAACCACACCAGATTGTTAACATATGCTTAATGTGGGAGAATTGTATCCAATCGGTAAACAAGATCAGATAGCTATGTCGCATTTCAAAACATATCTTGAGGAAAATATGCAAAAGGAAAGGCTGTCACAGATGATGAGGCTTTGCAAAGTGACCCTCATTTACTCATTTGTGATGAGGCGCACATGATTAAAAGAAAAGAAAAAAATACATGAACGTTGATATAACATAGGCGTTAAAACAAGTGAAGACCCAACAGGTTTCTAAGTCTAATAACTCCAGGCTGCGTTCTGATGAAGATGGAACGAGAGGCGCAAGAACGCGGCGGATGGGGATAGGGTTTACAGTTTCGATTGCAGGTATCTGATTCATCGAACCTCCATTGACAACCTGCATTCTTCAGGCGCCCCTACTCTCCCCTTATACTTTGTCGGCGGGCTCGATTATAATCAAAAGGTTACAGGAATCCTGTCTTGGAACTCATTGTTGACACCTGGTACTTACTGACTTGGGGGTTTCATTACGGCTCTGCATTCTGAACATCCTGCTGATCCGGGGCATATTCTGACACCATTGAGGACCTTGAAGTAGTCGATTACACTGCAGACCCATTAGAAGGGGTTTCGATTGCAGGTATCTGATTCATCGAACCTCCATTGACAACCTGCATTCTTCAGGCGCCCCTACTCTCCCCTTATACTTTGTCGGCGGGCTCGATTATAATCAAAAGGTTACAGGAATCCTGTCTTGGAACTCATTGTTGACACCTGGTACTTACTGACTTGGGGGTTTCATTACGGCTCTGCATTCTGAACATCCTGCTGATCCGGGGCATATTCTGACACCATTGAGGACCTTGAAGCAGTCGATTACACTGCAGACCCATTAGAAGGGGTTTCGATCTGGCGCACCCCCTTGTCCGTTTCTCATGGTATGTACACCCCGGATCATTACAATAATTTGGCTTCTTTTTCTACTAGGGATCCGTCACGTCTTTGCCCTGTGTCTCTACTGGACATACCCTCCACCTGGCCAGCACTTACCTCGCTGCCTCTCCCATCGATGACCCTCGGATCTGCGGTGGATCATCCCTCTTTCCCCCTTTCCGACCCCCTCTCTGCCTCCGATTTGAGGATTTCCCCCTCTGCTCCGCCCCCCAATATTCCAGTTGTCGACATTCTGAATACCGATCCCCCCCTTGGTCATTGCTCTCACATTCCTCCCCTCTCAGATCCGCTGCACTTCCCCGGTGATACCGTTTTTCCCTCTTCACCTGCCCCTATCCCTCCCCCCTCTTCTGGTACCGACCCAACAAGGAAACGAGCTCCGAACACATCCCCGACTCCCGATCTCAAAAAGAAATACAGATGCTTCAAAACCAAAACAGAGGATATCTTCCTCAGACTTGAGGAGGACATTCAGTGGGGCGAAATTATGGATCATTCAGACAAAGTCCTGGTGGGCCGCATCAGGGGTCGGAAATACTCGGCTTCTCGTTTAAAGGCCTGGGCATCTGAAATGTGGGGATATCATCTGAAGGACAGCCCCTTTGTACAGACTCTAGTCAGAGGTTGGTTTGCTTTAAGGTTCGTTCAGGCCGAACATGCTAACTGGGTTTTGACCTCACAATGGCATTTTGAACATGCTCCAGTCCTCCTTAAGCGCTGGACCCCCATGTTTGACCCCGAAACAGAGCAGATTGGTATTGGGCCTATATGGGTTCAGCTCCCAGGCCTCCCTCTTCAGTATTGGTCCAAAGACATTTTCAGAAGAATCGGGAATGCAATGGGCACCTTCCTAGACTACGATAGATCCTTACTTCAATCTGGTAAGATGTCTTATGCTCGCATCCTTATTAACCTGGACAACAGGGGTGGTCTACAAGAACATATTACTGTTCATTGGCGGGACTCGGCACGCAAACAGATTATTGATTATGAAGGGATCTCGTATAGGTGCCGAAGATGTCACCTTGTCGGTCATCTATACCGGGATTGCCCACTACTACACAAGGATAAGAAGATTGATCGGGAGGAGGCCTCTGCTCCCCCCCCACCGTTTCACACTCGGCCTTTGTCTGAGAAGCCCCAGGAAATGCATAAGTTGGATGCCAATACACAGGAGCCTCCGGGTAACACAGTCGATCATCCTTTCGCTCAGAGTCAGACAACGCGCGCATTGACCCTGCTCAGATGGAGGAGGTAACTATGGTCTCGATTGACTTTTCCCCTCATATTCATCCGGCATCTCCTATTACTGTTGGCTCTTTGTTTCATCAGAGCACTAGCCCGCCATGCTGCTCTCTTGGAAATCTCTCTAGGGCTCCCTCTGAGCGCTCTGCGCCCCTTTCCACTCCCCCCCTTGTTTGCTCCATTCCGGCCCCCTCTCCCACCATATCCCCGAGTCTGCCCTCCGTGTACACCTCCACCATCTCCACCATACTCGCACCATCCCCCCCCCTCCCCTCGCTATGCCCTCAGATCCAGAACTAAAGATTGTGGTTACGATGCTATTGGTCTAGATACCGTTTTTGCCCCCGTCCCCCATAAGCAATCTCGGGGTCGACCTTCACGTATCTCCAAAGCCAGACTTACAGCTGATGCCGATATTGCCATTGGGCGACAGCAAACAATTACCCGGGCCCTTAGAGCGAAGAATGGCCCTGCCCCCCATCCATCATGAAAGTACTCTCTTTCAACTGCAGGGGCTTTGCTAGTTCCCCAAAAAAACTAGCTCTCAGGAGATTGCTCTCTACATCTCAGATTGACATTATATTTCTTCAAGAGACCCTCTGTCCCGCCGACACCCTTGTCTAGTCTCTCAACTCCTGGATGCCTAACTAGACTTTTCATGCCATAGACGCATCAGGGAGATCGGGTGGATTAGCTATTGGAATCCACAACAGAGTTGTCATGATCCGTAACAGTTGGGGCGGCAGAGGTTTCATCGGCCTGGACGTTTATATTCTCTCCATGAATATGGACCTTCGTGTCATCAACGTTTATGGCCCATGTTCAAACAGGACTACTTTTTGGAGCGCGCTTTTGGAATCTGATTTATTGAAGGAGGACAATATTATTCTCGGTGGCGACTTAAATTTCACCTTGGGTTTCTGCGAATCGTGGGGGCACTCTGCCCAGGTAGACACTTTCTCGGATACCATTTCCAACCTGTTGGAGGCGCACCATTGGGTAGACACGCCCACTGCCAGGTTACAACACACTTGGTCCAACAATCGAAGTGGTGCACAGAGCTTGACCAGAAGATTAGATAGGTTTCTGCTCAAGGAACCACTATACAACAGACTTCCGCGCATAAGGCAATGGGTAGGCTCCGGGGGCATCTCCGATCATCGCCCTATATTTTTGGAGACGGTTGACATCTACAACAAGATAAAGAGCCCTTTTAAATTTAATTCCTCATGGTTAAAAGACCCCTCCTACATTCAATTGGTATCTGATTATTGGCAGAACAATCCCATCAGGGAACATGAAGAACATACTATTGGTTTCATTAGAAAACTCTCCGAACTAAAGCGAATATCCAAGCATTGGGCTCACCAGAAGCGCATTCGCGATGACCATACTTTGATGGAGGGAGAGAGGATCATTGCCACATTCGAGGACTCCACTGAAGGTATCTTCCCCAACGTGGGAAGCAAAGAACAGTATTACTCCCTCGTTGCCAAGCGATCCCAGATTCTGAAGGATAGAGAAGCAAGCTGGCGGTTGCGCAATAGGGCTATATGGCTCACCGAGGGGGACGACAACACCAGTGTCTACCATAAATTTGCCAATGGTCGCAAAACCATCAATAATATATGGGAATTAAGGGATGAACAGAATCAGCTAATTTCATCTCAGCGCAACTTAGCCAGATTAGCTGTCAATCATTTCAAGGGTATCTATTCAGCTCTTAGAGAGGCCAATATCCTGGAGATTATGAGAGTGGCTGAAAACTTTCCCAAATTTGTTCTACAAGAAGAAACAGAGGACCTCACCAAAGAAGTGACCATGGATGAACTCGAAGCCACCATTAAATGGTTTAAGAAAGATCGCAGCCCTGGCCCTGATGGTTGGACCATCGAATTTTACATTGCTTTCCTTGATATTCTGGGCAATGATCTCCTCCGCATTATTGAGCACTGCAGAAGACATGGCAGAATTTCATCCGCTATTAAATCCACTTTCATTGCCCTTATTCCGAAAGCCAATCATCCAACCACTTTCGATGACTTCCACCCCATATCCCTCTGCAACTGCCTTTATAAAATTATTGCCAAGATAATTGCCAATCGTCTCAAGCCTATTTTATCTCGCCACATATCCCCTGAACAATTCGCTTTCCTCAATCACAGGCAGATACATGAGGCTATTGCTACAACCCAAGAGCTCTTACATTCTCTTCATATCAAAAAACAAAAGGGCCTAATATTAAAGGTTGACCTTTCAAAAGCTTTCGATAGAGCCAACTGGCTCTACCTCAGACTGCTTCTGACACACCTTGGCTTTCCCTATATCTTTATTAAATGGGTTATGAGTTGCATTACTGACGTAGCTTACAGTGTCCTCCTCAATGGAGAGGCCACATCTTTCTTTACCTCTGCTAGAGGGCTTCGGCAAGGCTGCCCCTTATCTCCGCTTCTATTCCTTCTCATCATGGAAGGCTTGAGTAGACTCATCACATCCGCCCGGGATAGGAACCAGATCACTGGCATCAATGTCTCTGAAATTTTTTATCTAACTCACCTTTTATTTGTTGATGACATACTTATTTTTCTTAATGGATGCTTAGGTGACACTGCTTCTCTCCAGAATATATTTGCACTCTTCCAGCAGGCTACAGGTATGTAGATAAACGAAAGCAAATCAACCATCTCGCCTGTCGGATGCTCCCAACAAGAATTTGTATATGCATCTCGTCGGTTCCCCTTCACCACATTATCACTAGCTGACGACATCAAATATCTGGGGTACAGACTTAAACCCCTGGGCTACCGGATCGCAGATTGGACTTGGTTAATAGCAAAGGTGGAGAAAAGATTATTCGTTTGGTATCACAGATATCTCTCAAGAGCTGGTCGATTGACTCTCATAAAGGCAATTATCGAAGCCACTCCAGTATACTGGATGACCTTGGCTTGGATACCACGCGGCATCCTGAACAGATTACAAAATATATGTGCCAGATTTTTATGGAAAGGTCATCATACAGGGAAGCAATTTGCCTGGGTAAAATGGGTCACCATTGCTAGGCCTAAACGTTGGGGCGGATGGGGCATTAAGAATCTCGACCTCTTTGCAAAGGCTCTGGCAGCCAACTCGGTTGGAACCTCCTGACCACTGACAGTCTATGGTCTTGTGTTGCTCAGAGCAAATACATACAACCAATGCATCTCATGGGTTGGTTCCGGCAACAACACAATCCTGGACGCAATATATCAAACATTTGGAAAGTTGTCCTTCAATCTTTACCTCTACTGCGGGAAGGCATCACTTGGCGAATCAGAAATGGAAATAGTGTAAGGATTGGGGTGGATCCATGGGTGGGGTACGGCATTTCGCACAGGTTATCCGAAGACTTGATCACGCACTTACATAACAGAGGCATCACGCATATGAATCAAATTGGGGAGAGCGCGAACTCCACCTTTCTGCAACAGGCTTGGGCAACCCATCGCGTACTGGAGATACCCGCACAGTGGCAAAATGAATGGCAAGCTTACTCTAACGCTCTCACGCAGGCGCACGTCAGACTCACAGAAGGCCCTGATGAAATTATTTGGGCAATTGCAAACCATGGATTATACTCCCCTGGGCTGGGATATTTAAAACTTATGGATGCATTTAAGCCCCCGACTATTCTTCCCATCTGGAGGGACCTCTGGAAGCTGGACGCTGACCCGCGCACCAGGCTCTTAATGTGGAATATCCTGTTCGATAAAATCCCCACAGGAACCAATCTCAAGAAGCGCTCATTCCATGGTCCGTTTAGATGCCATCTGTGTTGTTCGGATGAGGAAAGCAAGGAACACCTGTTCCTAAACTGTAACGTTACTAAAGACTTCTGGCATAACATATCTTTACACAATCCAACACTCAAAGTCTGGCAGGGGCCGAATATTATGGAGGCGTGGAGCGATTGGAGCCGTCTGCATAGAGGAAAATCCATTAATATGCCACTGCTTGTCTGCTGGGCGATATGGATTGCTCGGAACCAGGTTATTTTCCAAAACAAGGCGCCCCATTGGCCTGTCATTCAGAGACACACCATCGCTGATTATGAATTACTGCCGGAGGCAAATCCAAAAAATACCATCCGCACAAACAGGCCTTTAAATCTGGACAAAACAAAGCCTTGGGCATTCTTCGACAGCTCTGCTCAAGATACAGGATGCGGAGGAGGAGCGCTGTTATATCTCAGCGATGACCATTATTACAAACTACAGATCAAGCTGGGCAGAGGCACCAATTATTTTGCTGAGTTAAGCACAGCAAAACATATCATTCATTTTGCGATTCAAAAACAGTGCAGCCACCTTCAATTATATGGGGATTCACAAATTGTTTGCAACTGCCTGAACAATACATCAAACTGTCATGCTTTCTCTCTGAGACATATCCTTGAAGAGACAAAAAGACTGATCTCAACATTCGAATCCTTCAAATGCAGCCACATATACAGGGAACAAAACACCGAGGCGGACCAGCTATCTAAAGAAGCAGTACTAAATCAAAGTGACGACTGGCTAATACAAGAGGTAATTGGTGGTACCTTTTATCAGCGCTATCACAGACCTTATCATGACTTTCAATAGGATTGGGTCTCCGACCCACATAAAATCTTGCTCCTATCCTGCAGTTTATTGATTATTATAGCAAATGATGAATCATCTACAGTTGTATCAGCTTTTGTAATGCTCTCAGCGTAGAGCCAGAATGTGATGAGATATTTTTTTCTGTTTCTACTAGTTCTGGGCATGTACAGCCTCTGTCACTAGTATTCCATGTGTGGAGTTATGAATATGGAGGCTCCTTCAGGGTGGTCTCTGAACACTATATGAATGCTACAGATATGCAAAATGTAATTTCTACAAATTAATTGAAATTACGACTTTTTCCTTATGGGAAAAAAAGTGAAGACCCAACATAGAATTGCATTGACATGTTCTCCTTTACAAAATAATTTGATGCAATGCTATTGTATGGTAGACTTTGTAAGAGAACAATTTTTGAAAAAATAACTAGAGTTCAGAAACTGTTTTTTAAAATTCAACGGAAACTGGGAAGCATGCTAATTCAACTGCAGATGATGTGAAAATAATGATTCAGAAATCGCACATGAACAGTTAAAAAGTTTTGTACAACATATGGGCATGAATGTGATGAAGGATGGGCTTTTCCAAACAATGTACATATAATATATGTAAAACTTTCTCTATTACAGTGGCAGATATACATCAGATTCTTAGAAGTTCACAGGTTAATGAAGAATGACAAGAATGCATGTGTCAAAAGGGGGCACAGGAAATGCTTCTTCAATGCATATCATTCTTTAGCCATGAATTTGAATCATCCAAGGCTACTGCATATAGCCAAAGAGGAAATAGACTCTCAACAAGGCAACAACACAGTTGAAAATTTCATTTTGGATGGTAGCTTCACCAATGATTACATGAGTCAAGACATCTTGAATGGAGATATGATGAAAGGAATGATGATGATCATGCAGGATTGGAATGTCTTGGAAAGGAGTAGCATAGTGAACTGGAGGATCGAGATGCTGCAAAACAAAGCCATGAGTCTGGCATAAGTTCAATGATCTTGTTACAATCCTGAAACTGCCAGTAGGAGCCTAAGGATACCAGGAAATAGTAGTACCCTAACTATTCGTAAATTTTGATTGTACACATATCTAAATGCACTGAAGACAATGCATAAATAAGGGGGAGAGGAATTAATACCCCCAACCAGAACCCCTAACTATAATGTATATGTACATATGATACTTGGGTTGATAAGCCAATGCATGGTAAATACTAAATAGGCTGGTGAGCCAAGTTTTATTGAGGCCTACGTGCATGTGTGTGTATACAAGAGATGTGTTCGGCAGGTGGGCCAGTGTATGCATATCTTTTAAGGCTAGGGTGCTTAAGCGTTCAGGCCAGAGAGTCTATGTTAAAATACCAGCAAACCTAGTTGATATATGTAAACAAATTGAGATTAATAAAATAACACAATAGTTGCAGGCTAGAGAACAAAAAAGGTATGGGGGGTTACAACTATACAAAAAGAAAGGTGAGGGAGCTAGGGGGCTAAGCCAAGAAAACTTTATTTTATTCCTAGCCAATGTTATAAAGGTAAAGTGGCTTGATGTTAAAACATATTCTAATATTCTAATATATTATTAAAATATAAAGTGAAGGGCACCATGTCTATAAAAGGTGCTTTCCACCATTCACGGGGAAATATCTACCAGCGTGACTACTATGTATTGTCTGAGGAGAGCCAGAGTGTCTAGCTAGCATACCCCAAGGATCCTAGGTGGGTCCAAGTATGAGTGCACTTCTCCGTGAGTTGCCTTTCGGAAGGCTAGATCCATAGAGGGAGAAGTGTAGGGACAGGTGCCCCTGTGTGAGGGCCTGGGACCCATGAGAGTAGTTGGAACTCATGGAAGCCACAAGGCTCTGAGACATCCCTAACCAACTCAAGTTAGAACCCTGAGACGGTAGTGGTACAACCCAATGGAACGCAAATGCAACGAAATGAGTGCACTACCATGGGTTGTGTGGGATGATGGGGCTGTGAGATTATTGGTTAGAGGTTGTTGGGATTTGATACCTTGGCCCTGCTTATGTTCAGTGTTGGTTATGTATTATGCCAAGCTTTGGGTAAGCCTTCGTACTTGTAGAGTCATAGCCCCAGCTCAGCAGTGGCCCACTGTCGAGAGATTGTGAGCAGCACGACCTACGGCAAGGTGGAATGTTTGGGGTCTGCAACTAGTCGGTGAATTTTATTAGATAAGTGTCAAACCTGTTTTATATTGCTTATGGTTTATCACTCTCATGCATGTTATTATGCTATTTTTGTTATGTTATACATGTTATGTCTTTATGGTAATAATATCCATGTGGGTGGCATCACCCTAGATGGGTGGCTAAGGAATGTTACACATAGCCGATTGCCTTCCACAAAATGGTTTGCTACAACCATCTTACCCATAGCCAACTATCTTCCATGAAACAATCTACTTCAACAAGCCTTGAAGTTACACTAAACAATCCAATTCATCTTCTAAGTTAGTTGTTTGGAACTATCGCATTTAAAACACCATCTTAGATTCAACCACTTCAGCCATTGCATGAACAAATGTCACACCCTCAAATTATCCAACGTATGCACAAAACATGTTCTCCACCTCCAACTATATTCCAAATGAATTCTCCAGTGGTTTTTTTATACCAAAGATAGTTATTCATTTGTTTTCCTCTAGATAGGTTGATTCTCGGAATTTTTATCAAAACATGGCTAACTTGATTCCTCTCTAGCCAATTGGGTCGTACTCCCACATTTTCAAATAGACAAATTGCTTTAAGACATACCTTGACTTGCTCCAACTCAACAACTTGAAGCAAATTCCAAGTAAGTCAGAATAGGAAGACATCCAAAAGTCTATCTCTACAACCAAAACTCCATGCAATCCAACAACACCCTACACATAGCATCCCAGTCATTTTGTCGATTAAGGCACGCCAATATGACACAATGTGCCTTGTCCAAAACATTGGGCTAGCGTGCCAAAATCATTGTCAAGATTCACCTAAGGAAATAACCAAAGTTGATCCATTTGGTCCATCATCCATCCGTGCACCATGCATCATCAAGTTGAGTCAATCATGCCTTAGCCAAAATTTAGGCAAGGCCAAACATCTATCCTGAATTTCACTAAATCATTTCATGTTGTCCCAAGGTTTGCCTACAAAAGGCATATGCACTTCAATTCACCCACACTTATCCCAATTCGAATTGAAGACTAGTAAATACACACCAATTCATCAAGGCCTATTGGGCCAACATGTCCAAAAAATAACTTCAATCATCTACTTTTGTTTAACATGAAAGCTCCTTACAAGTCTAAGGGGGATTGTTATTAATATACTATTAGTCTAACACCCTCCCTTAATGGTCGATCTAACCACAACAAGCTTATCTCAAAACTTTACAAATTTTTTAAGACAAAGATTTGGTAAAAATATTTGAAGGGGACAACACTGCAGCTCAATAGATCCATCCTCTACAAGTTATTTGATGAAAACATGTTCAGTACACTTGTGGAAAATTGGATTCATAGAATAGGGATGTAGGCCCTATTTGCTACATCTTCATGTCTAAAAGCATCCTCCTAAGCCAAACTTCCTCACATGGTCCTTTCACTACTTAATATTATGTTTTCATCCATGAAAGAGATGAAATATCTATTGCATGCTAGCTCTTGTTAGTCCATGTGACTACACATGTGCTAAGGCTAAATATATATCTAAAAGTTTATTTTCTGTCATCCACAAAACCTACTCAATTTAAATGTGTACCCACACAACCTAGGATCTTTGCTTTATACACAATCCCAAAGTCAAATACAGTCCAATATTAACATTCTCTTTGTTGCAGTCCAATGTTATACTTTTGGTGCTACCATGAATTTGGAAATGAAGCTCACAGCATAGCACAAATCAAGTCTAGTCGCTATAAGGTATATCAAGCTCCCCACAAGCTACCTATAGGCTAACTCATTAAATATGCCTTAAAATCGGTCTTGGTTGGAAGCTTCAACCCTTTCTCTACAAGTCTAGACAAGATTTTGCAATCTATCATTTTGAACCTGCTAAGAAAACTCTTCGCATATTTTGTTTGTGAGACCAAAATGTTGCTAATTCTTTGCCAAAACTCTACATCTAGACAATAATTTATGAGACCTAGATTAATTCATATTAGATTTGATATGTTCAATAGCACTTGACTTACTACCTATAATAAGATGTCATTTACATATATGAATAGTACAATGATACCATTATCAATGGTTTTGATATATAAATTGGAATCCAAAGGGTTCCGTTGAAACCCCTATTCACCAATACCTATTAAATTTTAATGCACCACACCCTAGGTGCCTACTTAAAGCCACATAGACTACGTTACCGGATCCGCGGGGGGCAAGTGGAGAAACCTCGGATCCCCGAATCCGAAACGGGTACGGGTACGGATACGGTGGGATCCGTATGATCAGTTAACAAAATGTTCATGTCGCAGTTTAGGTGTTATTTTGTGTTTCATTTTAATTTTTTTTTATTTTTATAACATATATACGTTATATACGTTATTAACTTATTTATAAAACCAGGGTTATAACTTATAACATATACGTAACACGTTATTATTTTTATAAGTTATAACGTATACATTATATACGTTATTTAAAAACGTTGTTTATTTTTAGATAACGTATAATAAAGTGGTGCGTACGTTATAAATATTTTTTTATAAATAAATATTATAAATATTTTTTTTTATAAATAAATGTTATATAGTTATCGCCAAGTATTTTTTTTATAAATAAAAATTAAATATGGTAGGCCGTGTTCTATTTTAATTTTTATAAGTTATAACATATGATATACGTTATATCATATATGATATGGTTAAAAGTTAAAACTTTAAAATTAAAATATTTTTTTTATAAATAGAAATTAAATATGGTAGGCCCGTGGGCCGTAACTTGTAAGCTATATTAATAAAAAGTTAACTTGTAAGCTATATTAATAAAAAGTGTAAGTTATATATAAAAATTAAAAAAGGGAACTTGTAAGTTATAAATTTATAAATTAAAAATAAAAAAATATTTTATGTTTATGTTTATAATTTTATTTTAATAATTATAATTTATATCAATTATTTAATATGTGTATTGTTTTAACTTTTTTTTATTATATTTATATGTTTATTAGTTTTTTAAAATTTTAAATTATGTATAATATAATATTAATTTAGTTTTTATTAAATTTAAATTTTTAAATTATTATTATAAAAATAAATAATTGAGAATTTTTATATTTTTTTAATTTTAAGTTATAAATTTATAAATTAAAAAATAAAAAATATTTTATGGTTTTATGTTTATAATTTTATTTTAATATTATATTTATATCAATTATTTAATAATGTGTATTGTTTAACTTTTTATTAATATTTATATGTTTATTAGTTTTAGTGTTTCAGATTCATAACTTGTCTAATCTATTTTAGTTTAATTGTGTGATTCATGAATGGTTTGGATTTTAAACAGCAAATGTATTTTTTAAAAATTTTAAAAAATATTATTATATATTTTTGTACTTGTCGTATCCTCGCCGTATCCGGATCCTGGCTTTTCAAAAATCCAACGGATCCGTATCCGAATCCGGATCCGTATCCGTATCCGTATCCGTATCCTGGTAACTTAGCATATAGAGCTTTCTTTAGTCTACAAGCAAGATGCTCCCACCCCTTAGCCCCTGAAAACCATATGATAGATACATGTAGACTTCTTCCTCCAAATTTCCACTGAAGAAGGCACTTTTCATGTCCAATTTATGGACCTTCTACCAAAACTACGTTGTCATGGCCAAACAAATTAGATGGTGTTCATCTTTATTGCAGGAGCAAAGGTATCCTCACAGCCAATGTCTTTTGTTGAGAGAACCCTTTCACAACCAATTGTGCCTTGTAGTTGTCGAGTGTGTCATCCCCTTTGTACTTGACCTTGTATACCCATTTGCAGCCAATAGCTTGTTTTTCTAGTGGACGACCTAGAAGCTCTAAAGTTTGATTTTTCATTAAACTCATTTTTGGTTGTCATGGCCTTCTCCCATCCAGTTTTCACTATTGCTTCCTCAAACACCTATGACTCATAAACTCCTTGATCATTGGCCGTAGGAGCACAATTAATTATGTTTGGTTTTTGTTTGCTCTTACCTTTCAATTATCATCCCTCAATCATTTCACTCACCCAAGCATCTCTAATGGTGTTATGCCACCACTTTGGCCTCTTATTGAGATCCTCCTCATCCAAGTTGTCAATACAGGATGGTGACTCCCAAATTGATAAATTCCATTAAGCTAAAAATCAATATAAACAATCAAAATGGTGAACCTTAGGAGTCACATTCTAGGGTCTTTTCCTATATTAAGTTTTCTATTTACATAATTTCACCCAATCTTGCAGGATTAGGTGTCTAACATCCCCCCCCAACTGCTTTGATGAAGATGTCTACAATTTGCTTATTTTTGGAACAATGTCGTAGGTGAATAGTCTTGGCCTCAACATGATGTCGAATCAAATGATATTTTGTAATGATATGTTTGGTTCGATCATGGAATTTTGGATTCTTGGCCAATTTAATTGCAGAAGTGTTATCAATGAAAAGAGGAGTGGACTTCACTTATTTCTCCTACAAATCTTCAAGAATTTCCGTGAGCCACACAATCTCCTTGGTTGCTTCTGCAACTACCACATATTCTATCTCTATTGTGGAATCTTTTGGAACTAACTGTTAGCATGATCTCCAAGAGATAGCTCCTAATCCAAGACTCGTAAGATAGCCTGGAGCAGATACTCCATTTTCCTTATCTCCATCAAAGTCTAAATCAAAATATCCAATAAAGGTGAAGTCATACACCTGTGTATATTTGAGTCCAAAGTCCTGAGTTCCTTTCAAGTACTTTTAGAACTCCTTTTGCAATAGATTAGTGTCCCTCACAAGGCTTTTGCACAAACTTGGAAAGGATTCCAACATCAAATGAAATATTTGGTCTGGTAGTGGTGACCAGGTAGATAAGGCTTCCTATAAGTTGTCTATACTTAATTGCATCATCAAATTCATTTCCTTCTTTAGATGTGAGCTTTGAATTTTGTTCCATTGGAATGGACAAACAATTACATTCAGCCATGACAAATTTGTTTAATAATTTTCCAATGTATTTCCTTTGAGAGAGGAATTTATACTTCGAATGTTGGGTTATTTCAATGCCCAAATAGTAGTGAAGTTGTCCCAAATTTGTCATCTCAAATTCTTTCCTTAATTCTTTCTTTAAGAATCAAAATAATTTTCATTGTTCCTTGTCATCAACAGATCAACTACATATACCACAAGATAGATGACAATTTTGCCAACTTTTTTGGCAAATAAAGTTGCAGCATCAAAATTAAAGTGTTTGAAATTTAATTTCAGAAGATGCTCAATTATTTTTTCTTATCAAGCTCTTAGTGTGTGTTTTAGGTCATACAAGGATTTGAGGAGTTTACATACTTTATGTTTTTGTCCCTTCACAACGAAACCTTCCATTTGAAACAGAAAAACATTTTCTTTCAAGTCTCCATTCAAGAAAGCAGTTCTTACATCCATTTGATGGGCTTTCAACCCATTCCAAGTGGCCAAGGTAAAGAGTATCTGGATGGTGGCCCATTTTGTTGTGGGGGTAAAAGTCTCCTCACAATTGACCCCTTCTTTTTATGCAAATCCTTTTTCCACGAGCTTCCTTTGTGCTTATAAAGCAAGCCATCTAATTTATATTTGTTCTTGAAAACCCACTTGCTGCCTATTGTTTTGGTTCCAAATGGAGGGTCTATCAGCTTCCAAGTTCCATTCTTTATGAGCATCATACTCTTTTTGCATTGTTTCTTTCCATTCATCATAAGAAGCGGCTTCTTTAAAGGATGTTCGTTCAAAATTAGTAGACAAATTTAATTCACAATCATAAGAAACATCCATATGAACAATTGAATTAGAATAATCTACATCACTTCCATTTTGTCAATGTTGAATTTTGTAGCTATGGTCACTCTTGATAATTTGTATTTTAGTCCTTGAAATATATAATGAAATTGTAAATCGTGTTGTCCATGTCAATTTCATTGTTTAGCCCTTGAAAGAACTATTATAAGACATGTTCTTCATGTCGATATCAAAAGAGAAAATTTTGAAATTTGAATTTTAAAGTTTTGGTTGTTAATTTGGCAGCTTAGTGACAAATTCCAACCAGGGGACTAGATTCCTCTTTTCGAGAAGACCAATAATGACTATGGAAGCGCTCAATTTGGACAAGGGAAAGTGTATTCTTGAAGTAAAGCCCACATGTGCACAAAAGGACAGGTCAGCCCTAACAGGAAATTGGACACCCTAGGAAGCCTATAAATACAAGTAACCTCAAGCTCATTTGGACATCACCAAGCAATTTCTTCTTCTCTTCTTCATTGTTTGGTTCGCACAAGTCTGAGGTTGGTTCGCGGAGATTGGTCCGTACAAGTCCAAAATCGCAGGCTCTGAAGCTCACACATGTTTAGGGTTTTGGTTTTCAACTGCAGGCTTAACACAGGGAAAATTCTGTTACAACCGCAGGCTTGCGGGCTCATCCATGTGGTTGGAAGCTCTCAACCGCATGCATAA
>APFE030101171.1:12012-23490 GCA_000404065.3 Pinus taeda
ATCATGAAATATGAGTAACCTGCTGCAGCAGGAGGCTAATAGGCAGAGCTTTGGATGTACCATGTCTCGGGGCATCAGGAAAATACTCATATAAGGTACCTGACTGAGAATAAACTAAGTCGAGGTACCGAGCACACGCGATAGCTTGCTCTTCAGTTACACAAGCTCCCATAGCAATGTCCCTTGCGATCTTAGGGACAGAGGAGGTCGTGAACTAATCGGTTAGGAGTTGATCAAGAATCCAAAACTTGATCAACCGACGATGCCGTCTCCATTCATGTATATGATCAGAGATGCATGTGGCCATGTCCTGTTTGAGAGACGTAAGGAGATGCGTTCCTGTCTCATACCGAATGGGTAACTAAAAATGAGTTAGGAATGCCATTGCCAATGAATTGAAATCTTGAAAAGATGCACGGGTCAACTCAATGTACCACTTAGTAGCCGAGTCGGTGAGAGTCCTTTGGAACAGGCGGAGCTGGATCGAATCATCAAGCCATGAATTTGATGAACACCAAAGGTGGTAAGTCATCACATGGGCTTGAGGATCCTCTCTAGCTTTGCCGTCAAATTTGGGACAATCGCCGGGTATCTTGGTTGGAACTGGTGGCCAGTATGGATTATGCAAGATAGGATCATTAGTTAATTTAGATACATCTGGCAGTTCCAACATTTCTAAGAATGGTAACTGAGGATTGAAGGACATATGCGGCTGTGGATACGAGGTAGGGCCAGAGTTCCAACCAGTTGCTAGTTGCCCCCATTGACTCTGTCCGGACGGACCAGGCCCATAAGGGTTCTGTCCATAAGGAATCTGTCCATAGGGGTTATATCCATAGCCGGATGGTTGACTCTAGATCTGCCCCCCAGCGCCCCATTGATTACCAAGCTGGCCTGCAGGAGCAACATACTATTGCTGGTAATTTTGATAAGGGGCGACCTGCATTTGGTTTTGATACGGGGCAAATTAAGCTTGCCCCTGGGGTTGCTGGTATCCATATAGTTTCTGGGCTCCATACTGAGCCTGGGGACTAGGCTGCGCTTGGTAAGAAGGATGGGATTGAAACCCACCTTGCATCTGAAGACCAGTTTGATTTTGGGGCTGAAAACCGGGTTGAGCTTGAGAAGCAACGACCATCTGCATGCCCAGTTGAGCAGGCCCAGAAAGATGTCCATGAGAGGATGGAGTTTGGGTCACTTGGCCGGAAGGTTGCCCTGGTTAAGTTTGGGACGGACCTACTTGCCCAGAAGGTTGAGCTTGCTGGGTGTTAGGTCGTCCTTGTATAACCAAGGGTTGTCCTTGCGGACCAGACGACTGAGCGGACTAAATGGTTGGTTGACCTTGGGGTTGACCTACCTGTCCATATGGTTGACTAGGCTGAGAAGTGGGTTGGCCTTGCTGTACGTAAGGTTGACCACTCTGCCCAAAAAGGTACCCTTGCTGGGGTCCAGGTTGTCCTTGTTGCACATAAGGTTGTCTTGGATGCCCATAGGGTTGCCCGGAAGGGTATCCCTACTGGACACCAGGTTGTCCTTGTTGGATGTAAGGTTGTCCCGGATTTCTAGAGGGTTTCCCAAGATAGGTGAACGATGGACCACCATAGGCCGAAGGTTCTCCCCGAGAGGGTTGTCCTTGTGGGCCTCTAGGCTGCCCTAGATAGGTTTAGCCATAATACTACTGCCCATGATTAGGCTGCGTGTAGGATGGCTGACCTTGATACGATGGTCCTTGGTAAGGATGTCCTTGATCCAAATGGAACGTTTGGCCACCACCATAACCAGTGGTACCCCAAGCGACACTCAATGGGACCGAAACCTCAACGGCGGGCTGAGCTTGCAAGGAAGTATACAAATGATGCCCTATAGGGTCATAATAAGGGCCTTGCACGCCCGGATTCTGGATGACATGAAAATATTGAGTATATGCCTCCCCTATTGGAATGGCACCAGAAGAAGGTGGGGCATTGACTGTAGGATGGACAAATCTGGGTGTATGTGTCGATGGGCCACTATGTACTAAACCGTAGGACGGCCCAACAACAGTAGTTACGATCGAAGACACCATAGCAGCACTAACAACCAGAGTTGAAGATGTTATACAAACAATTGGAACAGTCGGAACTGACGTGACAACTATATTGTTTACTTGTGAAACAAAAGATCCCGTAGTGGGAATGATGTTATGATTCCACATGGTACCTGAAGAGGCGTTCCTATAGCCCATGGTATCCCTCAAAGACCTATAGCATAAGGGTACTGTAACACTGAGAGGGGTGACAGTGAAGGCCGGAGTTATAACTGGGGATGTGGCCAGGATAGGAGTCTCAATACTTGACAAAACAGGTGTCTCGCTCGCTACAGGAGATGTGTCATCCATATCGGAGGAAGACATCGGTACCGAAACACCAGTAGGAGTAGAGGGAAAATCCTCTTCATAAGGTTCCCAAATAGGGTTCCAAAATAGATCATGAAGATCGTCTTTTGGAGCGCGAGAGTTCAACGGTTGGACACTTGGAATAACAGGAAAAGTGTCTCCACAAACTGGTGTCTCAGGAGCAGCAGAAGAAGGAGACCCTTGGTCACTAGGGATGGGAGATAGGATTGATGGATCTACCAGGATGATTTGATTCAAAAATCCTAGACAAGCTAACGAGAAAAGACCTTACTCAAACTAACACAAACAAGATCTAATAGGGTAAGTGTGATCATGGTCGAATAAATTTTAAGACACGAGGACATAACTTGACCTTTTCATTTTTAGAGAGTCGAGAAAAGGACAAAAGATGACTCTAGTTTCCTTCAAATGTTTAGTGAGCCTGAAGTGACAAATGCTCAAGTGAGCCTTTTCTTTTAAGGTGTCTGAAAAGGATCAAAAAGTGACTACTTTGGAGAACTAGGCAAGGGGTTTACGAGACAATCCGTAAAACTACATATACACCTTAGCAATCATATGAAAACCAAGGACTTTCCGTATGGCAGTCAATCTTCCTGAATGCTGTGTTCGGTGCGTTACGTGCTGTAAGGTAGAAAACACGGCTTCCTGTGGATCAAGGATGATAACCTAGTGGAGTCTCCCCATATACTCGATGGTACGTGGGAGCACAAGTCCGTACTAGACCACAGTTGAGTCACAAAAGGAGGAATCACCCAACTTTGAGTGGAAACAAAAGTGACTAGGTTTAACCGACGCAGACAAACGTCCTCCTAAGAGACCTCTAGAATGTGAGCGTTATGTTCCAATGCATTGTTAGATTCATTTGGTTTATTTTAAAGTTGATCTTGTGTTAAGTTTCGGTTTTCAGGTCCTACCGTATGTAATCTCTCAAAATTCCCTAAATGCAATCTATATGCCAAAACATGTCATTTCATTCGATGAAGGCTAATTACGGGAGGGTTCAAGAGCTTTCACGCAAATGAAATGATCACAAACCAACAAATAATTTCTCTAATGCAGCTAATGCAAATTAACAAACTTTTCTTTAAGGTCACTAATCACTAATCGAAACGAAAAGTTCTAATTTTCATTAACTAGTTCAAAGCAAAAAAGATTTTTTTCTTTTTGATAATGGAAAAATGCACTAAACAACTTTGAGAAATAACAACTAAAAAGTTCTATTCAATACAAGCACTTTCAGTTCCTTAAATCAAAAATCAAACTTTCAAGAAACAAAAAAGATCCCAAAGACAACTATGAGCTGTGTGATCTAGGCTCAAAGTGAGATGAAGCAGAATTCAAGTGAAGACAAAGCAAGTCACCAAATAATAAAACAAAACGATTCATGACTACCAAACAAGTGCAAGGGAGAAACCAAAGAGTTGACTAGACCACAAAAAGATCAAAACACCTGAGGAAGGCTCGACACACAATGCCACTAGATTCCCTAGGGCTAGAAATGCGAAATCGATAGAAAAAAGCAAACACCCATAGGGTAACGATCAAAGCCAGTCAAATCACACTCCAACACACTCAAGTAGTCTCAAAAGGATACCCAAGACAAAAACCAAGCTCAAAAGGTTCATAGCCAAGCAAACTTCAAAAGTTCCCAGCACTGGCGCGACTGTTAGACTGCAACAAGCACCTTTCAGGGATTGGCGCGGGTTGTAAATGTGCAACTTGCGCCAACTGGCGCAACTGTAACGCTATAAACCAACGCCAAACGAGTTTTCTATGGAAAAATAAAAACAAAAGAGCTAAGGCCAAATCAATAGTACCTAGGTACACCAAGAGGCAAGAGGAAATACAGCCAGAAAGCTAATCAAGCAGGAGAAACCAGGAAATAACCAAGAAACAAGGCAAGTTCCAAGCCATTCAGTTTGTAAACCGAACTGGAGATGGAATGAAGTGGCGTTGATATACTTTGCTAATGCAGAGCAATAGCATTTCGAAAGCTATCTGGTTGTACTTTAGGCTCCATCTAAAGTTTACAAATCAAACAACAAGACAAAACAAGCAACGACGCAAAAAGCCAACTCCCCAGCGGAGTCGCCAAATTGTTGTGGAGGTAAATCCCCTCTGTAGACAGAGGCGATCCCACTAGCCTAAATGGGGTCTAGCGACAATCAAACAATTCTAACACGCAAGTTCCTAATTGCAAATTAAAGAATGATGATGAGGGCCTACCTCGAATCCAACGCTAGTAGTTGTAGAAGAGTCGTCGCTCCCGTTCTTTCGCTCTAGCTGGTCACAATCCCCACGATCCTCGTGAATGGACACCTGCACATGCAAAGAACGACACAAATACAAGCATAAAATCCAAGAGATGCAACTATATATCAGTCAGAAATGATATAACTCAAACATCATCATAAAGACAATAAGAGTGGAACCATAATGATAGCCGTCTATTATTATTGATAAACAAAGAAGAATACAACCAAGTCCTGACGTCAAATCCTCCTTTGGCTGGGTGATCAACAACACATGCCTTGCAAAGCTTGTTTGGAATGGGGAACAAGCCTCTCTCTCCTTGGTTACTTGGACAAGGATCTCCTCATTAAATATGTAGCCTTATTGGGATGAAGAAGGCCTCTTGTAGCATGAGGTTAGCGATTCTCAGACTTTGGAACTTAGAATCTGGAGCTTGAAAAGTAGAATTACTAACTAGCTTGTCAAAGGCAAAAGGACAAGCCTATATAGAGAGAGGAGAAGGAGATAGGATCATCCACAAGATTCATGGGATTGGCCTTATCATTACGAAGCTTCCATGAGGGGTGGAGAACTACTTCCCTCCTATGGAGATTCGAAGCCCAATTGAACTAACTCAAATTGGAATCAGTTCATGAATAGGTTAGGAAGAACCTTCGCAAGTTGGTTTGTTAAAAAATTTACCCAACTAGGCTGGCGCGAGTGCGACTCTGAGACAGAACGCCAGCTGGCGCGCCCTCTTTGGAGGATTTCCCCCATTGGCATGAGTGATACACTGTGGAACAACCCCAATGGAAAAAGGGCTACTTTTATGGGTATTTTGCAGAAGGTGTCTTCAGGGCATATGAAGTACATACTCAAGGGGATACAATGCAAGTGTTTTCAGGTTATGTCAGTTCTCATAGGTCCCAGAATAAATCCTCTAATGTGCGGGAGAAGGGGTAACAGGGATGGTGACAAATTACTCTGTAACAAACCTCATTAAAAAAATGAATCAGTAGGTTATATAGGTAGATTGTAGAGAGTAGGAATTATGAGCATAGGTCCTTGTCTTGTGTCAAGCTCGTTAAAAAATGAAACAAGGGTTTCGAGGAAAGTTCCTGTTACTGAGTCAACCTCATTAAAAAATGAATCAGGCATGAGGACAGTGCTTTTCCTGTGTCAACCTCATTAAAAAATGAATCAATAGGTTATATAGGTAGATTGTAGAGGGTAGATATGAGCATAGTTCCTTGTCTTGTGTCAAGATCGTTAAAAAAATGAAACAAGGAGTTTCGAGGAAAGTTCTTGTTACTGAGTCAACCTTATTAAAAAATGAATAAGGTATGAGGACAGTTCTTTTCCTGTGTCAACCTCATTTAAAAAAAAAATGAATCAATAGGTTATATAGGTAGATTGTAGAGAGTAGAAATTAGGTCACGAGGATAGTTTCTTCTTGTCTCAACCTCGTTAAAAAATGAATCAAGGATTTTTGACCATAGTTCATTGTCTTGTGTCAAGCTCGTTAAAAAATGAAACAAGGAATTTCAAGCATAGTTCCTTGTCTTGTGTCAAGCTCGTTAAAAAATGAAACAAGGATTCACGAGCATAGTTCCTTGTCTTGTGTGAAGCTCATTAAAAAATGAAACAAGGAGTCATAGGTTATATAGGTAGATTGTAGAGAGTAGACATGAGAATAGTTTGTTCCTGTCTCAACCTCATTTAAAAAAATGAAACTAGGAATCATGAGCATAGTTCCTTTTCTTGTGTCAAGCTCATTAAAAAATGAAACGAGGAATCATAAGCATAGTTCCTTGTCTTGTTTCAAGCTCGTTAAAAAATATATCAAGGTTTTTGGAGCATAGTTCCTTGTCTTGTGTCAAGCTCGTTAAAAAATGAAACAAGGAGTCTTGAGCATAGTTCCTTGTCTTGATTCAAGCTCGTTAACAAATGAATCAAGGATTTTTGAGCATAGTTCCTTGTCTTGTGTCAAGCTCGATAAAAAATGAAACAAGGATAGGTTATATAGGTAGATTGTAGAGAGTAATCATGAGCATAGTTCCTTGTCCTGTGTCAAGCTCGTTAAAAAATGAATCAAGGATTTTGGAGCATAGTTCCTTATCTTGAGTCAAGCTCGTTAACAAATGAATCAAGGATTTTAGAGCATAGTTCCTTGTCTTGTGTCAAGCTCGTTAAAACATGAAACAAGGATTTTGAGGATAGTTCTTTTCTTGTGTCAACCTCATTAAAAAATGAAACAACTCCTTTTTCGAGTTGATTCTTGAAAGTAAACCTTCATTTCATCCACCTGGTTGAATGCAATGAAGCTTGGGGGGCATGTACTTTGATTTGCGTCGTTATGCTGGGGGCATGCGAAGTTATAACAAGCATAGTTTTTTGTTTCAAGCTTGTATAAACATGAAACTGAATCCAAGCAAAGTTCTCTTTGGTTCAAGCTTGTGTAAAAATGAACTCATACCCATTTTACATATCGTGATTGTCGTCTTTATCTGCTAAATTCTGCTAGATGAGCCTTGGTTGTTTTCATTCCATTGCCACCATCTCTTTGGCCGATCATATGTTTTCACTTGCTTGTTTTCCTTTCCTGAGGGACCGCAGTTATGAGTGGTTTTTTTAGTCAGCCTCTTAACCATTACATGTTTTGAGGAGTTCCACCATTAACGGAACCAGTTGCTACCCTTTATACCACTCGTTCCTCTAGGACAAGTCCTCTTTAAGCTCTTTTCTGGCTCGTAAAATATGAAAATATTGCCAAGTTTTTCTTCGTAAACTCGTTTCAAGTTTGATATTGGTAATAAAACAATGTGTTTTTGATCGCCTTTTTACTTTTTTAGATTGAAGGCACTAATTATGAAAAGTACTCCTTGATCGTAATGGTCAAGTGGTTCTCTCAAGTATTATTTTATAATTTTTTGGGCTTGGGAGACACAAATTTATGAAAAAGGACAACCATGGAGTTTTCTTAAGTTTTTCTTCTGACTCCCTAAAATTGAAAAACGCCGAGTTTCTCCTATACTGGACTCGTTAAAATTTAACAGTAAAGGACTTGTTCAAATACAAACAGGAACGGACCACTCCTTACGGTTCAAATAATTAAACTAAGTTGGAACTCATCCGAGGATGAGATTATAACCAAGCAAATGTTATCCTCCTCAAGCTTGTCAAAAATAAAGAGGTACTTGCCAGAAATGGTGGGGGAAAAGAGAAAAATGAACCTATTTGTTGTGCTTTGTGTTTGAAAAACTTTCCATCACTCTTGAACATGACACTTTAATTCACCTGGGTTGGGAAATCCTTTACCTAACAGTTAATCAAGCCACATTGAAAGTCTTCAGCCAGTTTCCGGGTATTAGCTTTGGGTCAACTGTCACCAAGACATTTGCAGTGTCGTTATGTGTTCAAGAGGTCTGTGCAACTAAACCATTCACCTACAAAATATCTGTCATCCATCATTGACCATCCCTGAATTAGTTCTTGCCAAATATATTTCTTTAGACTTGATCTATGATTTTGTGTTATGGGCTTGCCTATGACGGATCGCTTTCTATCAACTCCGACTCATTATCTAGAAAGATGATCTAGAAATTGTCAGTACCTTGGAATCTGCATGCCTCAATGGCAGTTTTCTCGCCTTTGACAACATGTTGCATCATTAACCTTCGATCAAAGGATTCTATGACGTGTTCGACATCGACTCATTCATTTGCATTTCATGGATTGTACTGAGTACTTTGAGGGCCATTGGCATTACTGGTGCTTCCTCTCACACTTGTTAATAATTTACATCATTGACTAGTAATCAAGTGGTTTCTACCATGTTTGACTTCGACACATTTATTCACATGGATAGAATCGTACTAGTTCGGGAAGTAGAAATGAAGACCGTGGATCTAGTTTCCACCATCCAGGCTGCGAGGAATTTTGCTATCATTATATAGTGGACTATTCATAAATAGATGGCTGCATCCATACTGTGTCCATATGTTCCTAGTTGTGATGTAATACAAAATCATTCCTGTATCAAAACAATTTTAGTATGGGAATGCCTACCTCAACGACGATATTTTCACATATATATATTTTGTATTGAATGTTTTTACAGGTTCCAACTAGGGTATCCACAGGAAGATCCTTGAAATGATAAAGTCCTTCACTCTTCTTAGATGATCAAAAAACCATCCTCATCTATTACAGACTTCGCACTTTAGGGGGAAATCTGTTACACAAACAATTGTCACCATGACTTTCTACAGTTTGTGTGAGTCCATCAACACTCATACATACCTCCTTTGCAAGTCTTAAACCTCAGCTCTTCATGTCAAGCCTTGAAAATGGGAGAAATACCTTAAAAATATCTCAAATCCTGGTTTCACACTTTCTCCTTGCATTGCCTGCGGTGCCGCACCCAATGGTCATGTTTCCTGCGAACATGACCGCTTTGTCTATTGAGTAATGGGTGTGAACCCCAATAAAAGTTAAAAAGGCATGAGTTCATTCTTAAAAACTCATCTTGGGTCACTTCTAGACACTTCTAGAAGGAATATTTCATTGGCAAGTCCGCTCCACCTTGGTTCATCCATTCCATAACTAAGGGAGCTAACTCCATGATATGAGGTGCTTATCCCATTGAAGGAACTTATCCCTTCAATGGTGGACCTGCAACTTCCTCCATTTGCAGTATAAATTTAGGCATTGGGCTGGTTGTAGGGAAGGTTGAAAGCTGAAGATTCTTGAGGGTAAATGCTGCTGGAAATTAGACTTCCTTTTTAAGCTTGTGAGAGGAGAGATCACATACCTTTCATTTCATTTGGGAAGTGAGTGAGGCTTGTCAAGGTAGAGGAGACTCCTGCTGGACCCTGGAAAGAGCTTGTGCAACATCAAGGCAAAGGTTGTAAGGTTCTTTTATTCATAAAGTTAATACAATCAAACTTGTTTTTCTCAATGAATTGTCTCTAATGGTTTATTTTATGAGCTCCTTGATCTTCATAATGAACATGTTTTATTATAATATCTTTGCAGGTGTTCTTTGATGTGTGTTTGTTTGTGTATGCAGGTTACCAAAGAGGAATTGGTTGAAGCTGTTGAAGCCAAGCTGCCACAAACAAGCATTGGACTGAGGTAGGGTTTGTTACACCTCTTAGTTTTCATTTACAAATTGAAACATGTTTAGGGAAAAGTAGATTTGTTTGTGCTCCTTGTTGCTAGATATCATTCGATACTAGGGAGATCGGTCTTGTCCGCAAGAACAATTTATCCGGCCAACACAGTCCCAGTGAAATTAGGCATATAATTATGATATTCTCCAGTAGGCATGACATTCACAGGAGTGGGCAGTACTAAAGGTCCATACCTAGCCGCTATGATTCTTTTGCATTTTGGTAGGTGCTTGTGGTCCTACCATAGCTATGGTGACTACAAGGGTACTAGAAGTCTGAATGATAGAGGGTTGAGGAGTGATTGATAGGATTAAAGGAGTATGATGGATAGGAGGAGAGGCTTCCTTTGGGCTTATAAGAAAATAATAACCTAAAGAATGAGGAGCTCTATGACTCTCTGAGATTTTTTCTTCACTGCTAGCATTAGAAGATATACTCTCAACATGTATTTGTTCTATTTTAGGATTTTCTTGAAGAGATATAGAATATTGTTTAGAACTACCTAAACCTGACGTTGCTTTTGGAAATGCCTTTCTTTCTTTGATGATTCTTTCAGGGTTAGGTACTGGGTCATCTTGTGGCTTCTAAGGATTTCTCCGAGTATGCCTCACAAACTGAGCCAACACTATGGAGTGGAGTCGCCAAGAGGTTCGTCCTCCAGTAGAGTCGCCAGATAGATGATTACAACCGAATTAGTGTCTAGAATTTGTCTATCATCAAAGTTGGATCTGTGTCATCCCCTAAGGAAGCTGAGCTTTAGTTTACTCTCCCCGACAACTGTGCCAATTATGTTATCACTCCAGGAAACTCTCCTAGGTTGTAGCTTGAAGATGCCTGGTAAAAAATAAATATTCAATATTGTTCTCTGAACTATTGGAATGGATTGGGGTTTGGATCAATTCAGATGACTGTTTCAACTCTATTTTCACTCCAAACATGCACAAACACCCTTAGCTCGATAAGGCTTTAGACTACTAATGCTCAATATTATAGATTCAATAGATAGATGTAGAATTCTGACTATACCAGCAGATGCATACGTAAAGACATCTGAATGGATAGCTACATAAAATAAATGAAGCTTGCAAATATAATTTATCAACGCAGAGATAAGATGATAGTTATCTGGCATTAGACAGAGAAGAAAACATGAATAACCTATTCAAGTGCAAGCCTAGAATAGAGGAGGAGATGGAAATTGAACATGTAACAAGAAAAGAAGCTTGTATTACTGGAATGAAGATGAGACACTGGGAGGAATAGAGTATCCACAGTATCCAAAAGTTGAACCTCTATTTCTTCTAATGTTTAGCCATTTATAGGCTTTTTACAATGCTCTCAGGCTCTCTGAGGCTCAAAATGTCTTAATCGATCCCCTCTGGCTTCTAATTACTTGATGCCATAACTAGACAAACATGAGCCATGTTAGCCTCCTGCTGTAGCAGGTTACTCATATTTCATGATTGACATTTTTATAGGCCAAATATGTCATACTTTCCATGCTGCAATGCTCCATATTTGCTTAACAGTCTCCAAGCGAAGAAGGCTACTCAGAGTTCATTTAATTGCCTTCCAAAATTTTGAGAAGTTATTCCGGTATCGCCAATTTTCAGTTAAAGGGAGGTCCAAACAGCTTAATCTTGGTCTCCCTAGGTTTAAATTTCCTGTTTTAGAATA
>APFE030101172.1:0-12559 GCA_000404065.3 Pinus taeda
AAAAGAAGGAAAGAAAAACAAGAAAACTAAAAAAATCAAAGGAAAGTAGAGAAAAAGTAGCATGCAAACACATGGAGGGTGTGCATGTGGTTCCCTTTCCAATGTTTTGTTCTATTTAATGAATGGTGAGGAGGATGGGAAGGGTTCCATCATTCAGAGGTTCTATCTTTCATTCTCTTGGGAGAATGGTATACTAAGACTTATGAATATTGGCAGTAGTCGTTGATTGAGGGCTCGGGGGTGGCCAGTTGTAGCAGAATCCTGCACAATTGAGCCTATGGTTGGGAGGAGAGTCGTCCCCAAAATCTTGTGGTCACTTCGCAGCCGGAAAGTACATGTATAATTTCATTGAAAGAATTTGTTTTCCTTTTTGACATTAATTTTAGTTTTACTTGTGTTGTTACATTGAGCATAACTAACTCCTAAGTGTCTAAATATCCTAACTAATTATAACCTTCAACTTAATAACTAGATCAACTTGTGAAGTTCACTTGAAACATTTTCATGTTCCAATAAGTGTTAGAATCCTATAAATGTAGTGTGTTCTATATTTTGGTTACACATTGTCGATTTGGTTACAATGATATTGCAGATCATTTAGGCCCAAAATGTCCCTCTATTATCTGACTTGCTAATTCACATTCATGATACCATTTAAAGGAAATTTATGGTATGATCAATAGGAAGAAATTAATAAATATTGGATATTTTACTAAAATTTACCACTAAATAGCAACTTCCAAATAGATTTAAATAGCTACGAACCTTATTTAAGGCATCCTAAGTAACGATGGACACATATTAAGGGTTTGTGCCCTCAAATGGTTTAGTGAACTTAGGAAATGCACCCAAAAAATGAACGAATGGAAAAAAATGAGGAAAATTGGCAACCAAGGGTATGATAGCAATGGGGTAACAAGGAATCAAAGAACTCACCATAATGTTAAACATCCCATTGGTGTCCCATGTCTATACCAGGGTAAAACTAGCTCTTGGAAGGTGATGTATAATTTGAGAGCTACCATATAATTATAAGGTGGGTCAAGCATGGGTGAATAGTTCTAGGAACCTTCTAGGGTATAATCATATGTGAGTACCAAATTTCAAATTCCATACTATACACGATTATTTCTGGTGAGTGAATTTAATGAAATTCACTAAACACCCAAGTTAATTTTCTTCCCTTTGATAGAGTATAAATGGTGTACAAATGATATAACATGTAGCATCTCTTTCTTAACCTAAGAAATGGAGAATAGAAACTTGGACTATGGGTGTTTATTATACCAACATTATTTTAGTTTTACCCAATCTCATATCATATCTTAATGCTTTCTTTAGTTTAAATTATATGCTAGGTGGGTATTATTAGGCCCACTTTGTTTTCCATTGGCACTCAAACTTATCTCATTTAATATACAATATCAATTTTTTTTCTATGTTTCATTAAAATAAAGCATATCATAAGAAACACAACATAAAAATGAACTAACTAAATTTAGTAATGAATAGCACCGAAGAACAATATTAATTAGATTTTTGCATTAATATAGTACAACAACTAAACTATTTGCGAGCTTGGATATGTAAGAAACACAAATAAATGGGTAAAACATGTTTATATCCAATTTTGATTGAAAATTATAAAAATAATATTGAATTATATAATTTAATATATTATAAATACATAGTTTTAAATATGAATATGCAATCTTGGGGTTCATTAGTCACCCACAAAGGGTCCAAAGGGAATCTATCCCAAGTGCATGTTATGGATCAACACTAGCTATTTTGAATCTTTCATGATGAAGGCATAATGACTTTAATGGAATTGTTTAGCTCTAATATTGTATGCCGAGTTGAATTAAAATTGAATTAAAGAAGTTGGCATGAGAAGATAGAAGCTATAAATTAACTAAAGTCTATGAGATGAAACTATTTATATAGAAACATTGGCACACATAATTAAAATTAAGACCATAATCATGATACAAAAACTAATTTGAAAAGAATAAATGCATGTGTAATGTCCCTCAAAATGTTTTTCTATAAAGATATATTTGCTACACAAAAAATCCAGTTGAATCTAAAATGAATTAATTGGCATGGCAAAGCCAAAAAGAGTCTTCTACATTCTATACGACTTATAAAAATGAAGATCATGAGGTTCTTTATATTCTTATTCTAAACTTCTTTCTAAGTACATATAATGGATTTTGATGTCTTAAGGGATGACACTCTACTTTGACTAAATGCAAGAGGAATTTGTGATCTAAGATGGTAGTACAACTAGATGGACTTAATAGGAGTTTCTAATGCTTCCTTATAAATTTCTACCTCTAAAACATTTTGTTTTTATAGATGAAGTTTAAATGTAAAGGTTGTGTGAAATAATAAATTCAGTATAGCATTTGTTCTTTGTTGGGAATGATTGAGTGTAGTTTCCTATGATTCATAGAAGAGATCAAAATTTGTTCCCATAGATCAATTATATTCACTAGAATTGAAAACAACTAATGTTCATGTCCAAGCCCCAAGGGTCAGCTCAAATATTTGAGTCCTCATTGTTAAGTACCTCCCTGATCGGGAGGTCACACAAGAAATTCTCCTCGACGCCCTTGGGGTTAGGCCCTGCTAGTCTCACTGACGGGCTTTAAATGATTCCCTTCGGGGTTGATCTGCCAAATTTTTCCAAGGGAAAAAAACTAATGTTCATGTCCAAGGCATTGATAATATGGCTATTCATTCCATCACAACCATGATAATATATTACTATTATTCAAAAACACAATTAGTAAAGGATTATGCACTCCATATTTTTCCAAGGGAAAAAAACTAATGTTCATGTCCAAGGCATTGATAATATGGCTATTCATTCCATCACAACCATGATAATATATTATTGTTATTCAAAAACACAAATAGTAAAGGATTATGCACTCCATATTTCATTTGCCCAGCAAGAGTAAAAAGGTGCACTTTAAACATGGTATAGGAGAGATAGATGTGTAGTGTATTGTAATCCTTATAAATTCAATTCAAAAATAAAGTTCATAAAATTTGATTTTTTCATCATCCATAATAGTCATAAGAAAATAAACGCACATAAATCCATCTAAATCTCAATCTTTTAGTCACAAATAAATTGGTGTTGCAATTGACCTTTATTCCACTTAGTGATTAATAGATGTAAGATGGATCTACATTAGTATTAATAACATACAATCATACATAATCACTTAATTTGTTTGAATATTTCTATAATATTTGTTTTTTTGTTATATATCTATATGTGTGTGTGTGTGTGTGTGTGTTAAAACTTCTACTCTCAATAAAAAGTAGCTTGAATAACATGCAATAACTTTGAAAAGTATATGCAAATTCATCTTAACTTTATTCAATAACTTTGAAATGTATATGCAAATTCATCTTAACTTTATTCAATAACTTTGAAATGTATATGTGAATTCATCTTAACTTTAGATTTATAGTTAATTATTTTATGATAACATCATCTTAAACATTATCCTTATGGTTCAAATTAGCATGTTAATTGTTGGAAAAAAAATTCCAGCAACAACAAGCTAGAATCATTTAATGGCAAGTCCCCATTGGACTTGCTCTCATTTGGTATAGATTCCACCTAAAATGTTGGAATAAATTTAATATCAATTAAATTAGAAAAATAACATTAAAATTTCTAAAATACAACTATCTGTATATGTTAGAAATATTATGTCTAATTACCTATCCTAATTGGGAACATGTGCATTGAGATAAAACACAAGCAAACAAATTAATTACAAAATTAAATTAAATAATTAATAAATCAATAAAAGATTGAGCAAAAAAAATATATTAATATTTTAAAATATATTTTTTATTTAAAAAGTACAATACATATCTTATATATCCAATATGAAATATTAATTGAAAAATAACTTACTATGAAATATAAGATATGGAAATATTAAACCTTGATAGAAATACAAAATATATAACAATACATTGGCATAGAAGTCTTCTCCAAAGATATATGACGTTTAAATTTATCATTAATAAATTTATCAGTAAGAGTTGACAATATTATACAAGCTTCTGGAATCTAAATTTTCGATCTTTTTGTTTCTCAAAAGAACATCCTCTTAAATGGCATACTTAATAAAGTACATTTATTAAGAATTGATAAAATTATACAAACTTTGGAATCTAAATTTTCATTCTTTTTGTTTCTCAAAAGAACTTCCTCTTAAATGACATAATTAATAAAGTACATTCAATTTTATCTTCCTTTTGTTACAACAAATTCCACTTTCCAAGTCTAATTTTAATATTTATTATGAAAAATGTTGGATAAAAGCATACGATTATTCCTTTCAAACAATGATGTCAATATAATTTTCCATTTTTCAAATTATCATGGTTAGTAACAAATTGTAACTTGCTATACATATATTTGTATTTGATTCAAGATTTTGAATATGTAGTAGTGTTTATTTTTATGCAAGTAGGTTTTTTTCTCCTTATTTTTCTATTATTTATTGTATTCTCTTATTCTTTCTATTTTCTTTATCATTCAGATTATTTCAGTCTCAAAAATATTTTCGAAATGTACAAAAAGTAATAGCTAGTATGTTAATAGTTAAATAATTTTATATTTGTGCAAGTAATTATAAACAAATAATAGATTCAAATATTAATCCCATATTCATTGGGTGAAATGGTTACAAAGAGTTTATAAGTTATCCTTCACCTAACATAATTCATTTGCGCAATATTAAGCAATATGGACTACAATGTATTCTTTTAACCTTAATCATATACTAGACTAGTATACAAAAATTTGGGATCTGAAAATATGTAACGGATAGAAATACTATGGTAGATGACACATCAGCAAAAGCATGTCAGTGTCTAGTAGATTCCATACATGATTATCTCTAATAATCCATTGGTTAGCCCACGAATAGCTGAGTAGTTTTATCTGACATGGAGAAGAACTTCACACGTAACATGGACTAAACAAAACAATTTGAATGTGAAAAACAAAGCGGATACCTCGATATCCATAAGACTTGTATAAGGCCTATAAAATTTAATCCATATATGGATTTTCAATATCCAAATACTTATATAAAATCCTTGATCTAGGTACTTGAAGTGGAAATGAATAATATGGAATTAGGAAGAATGAAGTGAGAAAATAAATGATCGAGATCCATATACAAATAGTACATATGAAAAACTTCAAAGAAAATTCCTAGTTCTATATAGTTAGATAGAAAATAAAATCTAGAATGCATAACACCACAATAAATTCCATTAAATCATTACTTATCCAGATACAATGAATTCATGAAATTTGAATACTTTTAACACCTATGTCAAAACTAACATGTCAATGTATATGTCATCATACCAAGTCATTAGTATGCTTAATAAATTAAATCAGTGATTGGCCATATGGGATGACATGTCAAAATGGCATGTCATATTACATGTCATCATAAATGCACTCAAAATTTGGTTAGGTTCATTTCATTGTCCACCATGTTATTTCAAATCTATGAAATATTATGTGAAAGAAAGCTTTGGATTTGGATATCCAAAATCAAGGATTTGGAAATTTCAAATAATGATATATTAAGTTTGATCCAAATCCTAATATATATGATCTAAGTTATGAGAGTTTTTTTTAGACATAATTTACCTTATCCAGATCCAAATACAAATAATCTATCAACAATTCTTCTAGATCTAGATTTAAGGAATTGAGAGCTCATAAAATTATATTAGCAATGTGTATACATGATCTAGATTCAAATTACTTGCATCTACACTTAATCAAAATCTTTAAAAACACCCATATGATCAACACTTTGAACTCTTTGATTTGGATCTCGTTACCAAGAATCTTTCAATAATTTTTTTGGCACTTTTATGAAATAATAGGAAACAAATTAGATTAAATGATATGAAAAATAAATAAATTTAGAATGGAAATAATTATCATCAAATTAATTGGAAACTATGCAAAATTGTAAAAATTCATTATATAACAAAATAAAAGATAAAACCATTTACAAACTATATTAAATCAATAATAAATCATATCATAGAGAAAACATAGGGAAATCTATAGGAGGGTGTGGCCATATAGAGGAGTTTTCTACTTTAGTTCTATCATCTCTACTAGGAAGTTTGTTAACACTAGGAGCGAGACATTTGTTGGTTGGAAGCACTTGAATGGACCATATTGGTTGTATAATATAGGAAGTGCAAGAAGTTGAAGGAACCATGTACATGAAGGGACATCCTAATGAACCAAAGTACAATGGTTGGGTACCCATGAAATCTAGTGGATGGTTGTTTCTCTATCTGGATGTCATTTTAGCAATGTCTACATGATGGAGTTACAAAGTAAAAGCATTGGTTTTGACTTGTGTGTAAGTAATTAGTATATGCTCCCCCATCTTAACAATGTCTATTTATTTATCACATACATATAATTTTATACATAGTGGTGATATCAATATACATTCTTTAAAAAAACACAATCTAAACATAAACCAAAGTCTATGTTTCATAATTCTCATATATTCTAATGTTTGTTATATGATATCTATGAATTCCCAACCTATATTCAAGTGGTCCATCTCTCCCTACTTATATTTTGTACTTGAACCCTATTTTTGAAATTTCTATATCAGTACTAAATCTCTATGCTCCCATCTTAACAAAGTATATTTCTTTATCACAATATCTGTTTCTTTTTCACAATACATATACTTTTATACAACATTTATATCACTTCCATATTTTGTAAACTAAACACAAATCAAAATCTATATTCCGTAATGCTTATATAATCCAATATTTGTTGTAGGATATCTATAAATTTCCAACCTATATTCAAATTATCCATCCTCCCTACTTGTATTTTAAAGTTAAACACCATTAAAATAAATTATAATATATTCATATTATTTAAAACAAATATACATTATAACCAAGTGCAAATTTCCTGCTCGTGCAAATCCAAGAGCAATCTATACATTAACAAACAAATAAATCCTATGATTACACATTCATAAATGCTCATATATAACATCATGGAACAAAAATTCTATGATCACACATTCCCTATATGCTCACATATATAACACGATGGCACAGGATCTTTTGAGACTCTACTATTTAAAAATAGAAGAATTTTCAATCTGCATATGGGATCTAAGATGTAAAAACAAGTCTTCAATTTGATGAGCAATCTATACATTAATAAACAAATTAATCCTATGATTACACATTCCTAAATGCTCATATATAACATCATGGAACAAAAATCCTATGATCACACATTCCCTATATGCTCACATATATAACACGATGGCGCAGGATCTTCTGAGACTCTCATACACCATGTTCTTCTAAGCTAATATCACTACTATTTAAAAATAGAAGAATTTTCAATCTGCATATGGGATCTAAGATGTAAACACAAGTCTTTAATCTGATTATAGGATTCAACAGGATGAAATGAAACAAAACAATTCTGGAGCCCAGAAGTACCAAAATTCATATATATTTCCATCAACTCAGATTCGCATATAGAATATAGACTTAGTAAAAGATATTACTAGCATAACTTTTTGAACTTAAATCTATGATTCCATGCTGATGCTATGGATCTTAGCCAAGACTCCCACAAGAGGATCATTGATATAATTTGTGGGCTCAAGCTTGCACGAATCGGCCTTGTTATGTTGATTATTCCATGATGTTGTTGTGGAGCTTAGCCAAGACTCCCACAAGAGGACCATTGATATACGTCGTGGGCTCAAGCTTGGTGGAATCAGCCCTACTATCCTCAAACCCATCATAGTGATCAGGCCCTCCCACAACCGCACTTGTTAATTCATTTGGGTTTGGTGCTTCTCTGTTGAACCACAAAGTGAAACCTTCGATACATGATATCTTTCTGGAATCCTCATATATCGAAACTATGGAGGACCCTCTGTGGTGAGCTTGATGTGGATATTTGTCACCAAAACCCACCATGAAAGACATACCAGCAGGATTCTTGCCCAAAATGTAATCCACCTACAATTTACATATACAAAGTGGATTTATTAGCTAATACTTTGCTGGTATTTTCAAATTATGATATGAAAAAACAAATCAAATTTATTTAACTTTGAATCTCTTATACTCAGAGAAAGCTGGAATGGATATACAAGTGTGCTCAATTCTTCTCCTCATTAATTAAATATTTTGCAACACTTAAAAAATTATAATATGTATATGTACTTGTTGTTTGGCAATTGCAATAAGAATGCTTGGTTCATATGTTTGATCACCACATTGCAGGTATTGCTTATATCGTGACAGTAAGTCATTGTAAATTGATACAAGGAATGATGTGCCTGTAGCATATTGTGCATTTGCACCATCTCTAACAAACAACAAACCTCCTGTACAAGTGAAACAGACACAAACACCGTTAATGAGCTTAATTTTGAAACTCAACAGATACAAACACTGTTAATAAGCTTAATTTTGAAACTCGGAGCATGACAGGGAGAAACTTCCATTTACCTAGTGTGATGGAATTTTTGAATTGAGGACTTGGTGAAAGAACTGAGCAGAGGAACACTTCTGCTTGGCCTCTGAAAACTTCCAGGTTGGTTTCTCCAAAAAAAGGTTTCTCCAGAGAAATATAGCTGCCAGGTTTATTAATTTTATGAAGATGTGGTCAGTTGAAGGTCAAGTGGTCAGTCTTAAACTTTTTCTCAATTGAACATTTGGTGATTCATATGTTTATGTGAATATGGACTTACACTAGACAGGTGGATTTGAACTCCTGCACATTTGAGATCCCAATTGAACTCATACTCATTGGAAGTACAAAAATTCTGGTGGAGTATGTATTTGGTATAATATGGCAATCTAGTTGCTCTATATAGCCACACTGCTGCCCATGCAAGCTCGTCCTGTATGTTAGTTAGTAGAGGAATAATAAGAAGACTTCAAGAAGTTACTTACTCTGTAGTTTAAATAAATAATAGTTTGAAGAGAAAAAGGAAGTTAAATTTATAATGTTAACGAAAGATACATCATAGCCTGAGACAAAGTTATAGAAAGGGCACCCTCCACGATATGTTCCGCAATACTGGTCAGCAAAATGAAAGAGTTGTACTAAATGACATATTCAATTACATGAGTATCATAAAAAGTTGGAGAATAAAATTCATAAAATTAATTTTCAATTTTGAATCTAACACATGAACGAAAGAGCTGTATAAATTAATATTCAATTATATGAGTATTTTAAAATGGATGAGAAGACAATTCAGTAAATTAATTTTCAATTTTGAATCTAAGACATGAATTTTATAGACATGTTAAAAATGAGCATTTTTAAAAGATTTTTGGAATATTTTGAAATCATAATAAACATAGGCAACCTTGAATAAGTAATTTCACCCATGTTTGTCTGATCCCAAAATATTCCAAAAAATGAAGGACATTAAATTAAATTTAAAATAAAAGTTATTAAAAAACATTCATCCACAAACAAATATGACCTATCATATGTTTTAATTACTAAAGTTATCTAGATTGTAAATTCTAAGAATACAATAGAACAGTGAAAAGAAATTGTTTCTTATCATATGTTTGTTTTAATTACTAAAGTTATCTAGATTGTAAATTCTAATAATAGAATATAATAGTGAAAAGAAATTAAACCATTAACCTTTATCCTAACAGTAGGATTCTAAAATATCTCAGTATCTCTCAAATCTGCAATTGTTGTTTTAAACCAATAAAATAGTATAAGTGATTTTAGAATACGATTAATCTTATACCAAAGTAGCTCTTTGGAGTAGGAGAATGGAATAAGGTTTGTCAATGGCTGCAAAGACGATGGAGGAAGCGGCCAATGCTGCAGCAGTCTCTGCTGCAATTTCTGTCCCGTGAGTGGATGTATCTATTCTGTACAAAGTCCTTGGAGTGTCCATCCTCTCTGGGTTCTCCCAACAGTTATGGTTTGCAGTTGGATCTCCCACCTAAAAACAAATCCATAACTAAATTCATAATTGCTATTTGTTGTGATCCTTAGTAAATTTTGTTGTGATCCATGAGTAAATTTAGTTGGGATGGTAATTAATTCACCTGAACCCACAGCTGATTTTTGGTGGCGCTTTCTTTGATGAAATAATCAGTTCCCCACTTAATGGCATCCCTAACGTTCTCCAACTCTCCCGCTACTGCAAGTTCATCTTTGTACTGAAGGGCTCCCCATGCCAACATGGTAACGGTGAATGCCATCGGAAACCCATACTTCACATTATCCCCAGCGTCGTAGTAACCGCCCACCAAATCCACCTACATAAATACACAGTAAAAGCCATGTTGAACATCATTGTATCTTTCCAGACTTCTTGAAGATATGCACCAAATAATCAATTCCTAATTTATATGGACAGAGAATGTTGATAGAAATCAAGCTATTGCAAACTCATAACTCATAATATTGGAGTAAGAATTCACATTGTAGGTGGGTTGCGAGGGATCTTTATGTTAATAACTTAATTGTATATTTCCAGAATATCCTGAAAACTGATAGTGCTGAGAAATCAATTCTGAGAGATCAATTGTTTGATCTAAATAAGATGTGGGTGGAGTATCAATTGTTTTCGCCAAAATATATGTTGGAACTACTACACACCTACATGCGGACTCTTAGTTAGAGCATGCGACTACATGCAACTACTACACATCTACATGCAGACTCTTAGTTAGAGCATGGGATTGCATGCAAGATTCCTTTTGCATGATTTACTCCTTGATTTGCTCCTTCTTTAACTCCGCAACTGACTAGTTATCTCCAGAACTTGTTGTAGGTGTTGAGTCTTCTCATTGATCACCACTATAGTGAATTACCTTGGGATCTTCACCCAGTAATGCTATATCATGAGCATTGTAACATATTTTCTAATGAATCATTCTTTTCTTCTTTCGATTTTCTTTTAGTGTTTTTTGCTCTGCAAAGCTGTGTGTTCAACCTTTACTAGCTAGATTCATCTGTGTAGGTTTTCTAACACATTTACAACGTGCACATTCACCCCGGTGCAATTCTTGGCCCTTTTAACCTCATACATCTCACATTCACTACAATGACTCCCATCATTAGTGTATAAATTTTAAATTTATTTACTTCTAATTAACTTGTCTACGCAAACTCACACTAACTTAAATTAAGTCAAACTCTGATATAGAGTGCCCTGGATTAATTTACTATTTCCAACCTCACTTAACGCATCGTACTAATTTCTGCAAGCTTTCTATTAGTTTCAATGGTGGGATCATTTGTAAGGAAAATGAGATGTTGTATTGTTCAATCTAGCTTTTGATGTAATCGATTTCTTTTGATCTCTGTACTCTAACCCATTTTGGATCATCTGGAGAAGACGACAATAGGTCTCGGACATGGAATCCTGCAATTCATAATGTATCCACAAGATACAACACATTATATGTTCACTCTGGAGTTGTAATATGAATATTCAGTCATTTCGGAAATTATTTTTCGACTTACCTTTTTTGGTAGGGAGCGCGACGATACTTTCAGATATATTCTCCCTCACACTGCAATTTATCCCGTAAAAAGGTGCAAACCACTAAAGAAGAATTGATAACAGACACGTTAAAAAATATAAAGAAAATTGTTGATAAACAAAAATTTATCTCGTAGTTTGTTAAGTCGTTTGTTTGTGTAGGTCACAGGTGCAAATCTTGTCTTACTCTAAGGGGCCGTTCCTTATGCACTGGATAGTTCTTTCTAGCTGTTATAATAACAGTTAGTAAGATTCAACCCCATGTAATGCTATACCACTGGATACCCATGTAACGCGATACCACTGGATATCCATTCAACTGGATATAAAAAAAAAACAATAATGTGTTGAGAATTACCCCCACTGCTCCACAGATCCCGCAAACCATTCGAGAAAACGATGTTGCTCCCAAAGTGTTTCAGCACCTTTCTTATGTCCTGTGTGCACACAAATTATAATAAAACACATAATAAAAGCTTTATTATTCAGCGAACACCCAGTAAACACAGACAAATATGTTGGAATTTAATTCCAACTGCAAACAATTAATGCAGAACAAAATCTGATCTTCAGCAATTAATTTCAGATTGTTCGGTGCCGTAAAAGTTCCCTGATATTTTGCAGAATTAAATCCCCTGCAGACAGTCGTTTTATTTTTTGCTGTAAAAGGCATCACCGCCTTGCATCACCGCCTTCTGCAATAAATACACAGATAATTATCAGCAGATATTTTGTTTAGTTTATGATTAAACTCAGATATTTATTTTTCCTATAAATGTAACGCACAACAGTCCTGTTCATTAAATCAGGCAGTGAAAAAGATTTCTGAACAGCAGTTCTGTTTTTCTGTCTGAGTTTTAGAACAACAGTTCTGTTTTTTGAGTGAAGGTTAGAAGAACGAGTGTCTCTTCTGTAATTGCACAGCAGTGCTGAACCTG
>APFE030101174.1:0-43675 GCA_000404065.3 Pinus taeda
AAAAATAGTAAATTGTGCTATAATTACGGAAACTGAAAAACTGAAAGAGACAGTTGTGGGGGTCCAAATGGGATAGGTGGGTGGCCACCAACATCCACCTGGATCAATGAGCCTCTGGGGTTTGAATATTTCATTCTCTCCCCATCGCACCTAGTACAAAGCAAAAGGTGTGATGCATACTGAGCTGGCCATTGGCCAGTTAGTATGCACCCCACCAAGTACACAGCTAGGGTGCGATGGGCACAAGGAGGAAAGTTTATGAACTGATTTTTGATGGAATTTTTTCCTGTTTTTGCCCAAATCAGGATCCTAATTCTTCTCTTATTTGTTTTCCAGACATTCATTGGAGCAAGATGGTCATTACATGGCGTGAACACGAGCATGAAGAGAAGGATATGATTTCCTTACATGATCCGGGTACGGTAACTGCATTGCGGAACTATGGCTTGCTCAAGTTCTTCCGCAAATCTAGCATGAGGCAACAAATCAACTTGTTGCAACATCTTCTCGATGCTTGGGATCCTACCAACCAAGTGTTCCAGATTAGAGGTAAATCCATCCCTTTGACTGTTGAGGATATCTACTTTTTGACTAGTTTATCGAGGCATGGTGCCCCTCTCTCACTATCAGGTTCCGCCCATGGGGGTGAATCCATGAGGGATTACATTCGCCGATACTGTAGAGATGGATCTCAGCCGAGTAGGGATGGCAAGATCAATATTAGAGACATAACTAACCGGTCCTTGAGGACTTTCTTATTCACCTTTGCTAGATTGGCTAGCAGCGTGACTCTTCACTTGGCCAACAGGTCCTATATGCAGTATGCCTTGGAATGCCTTGAACCAAAGGTATTCAACTAGTGTGATGCAGTACTTCCGTGATAAAAGAACAACTTACCAAGGTGAAGAACGGAAGATCCAAGAACTTTGGTTATGGTTCTATTCTAACCGCTTTCACCTTGGAGAAGATCCCATTAATGCAGCCACAATACATTTCACTCAGACTGCCAGCAATGACAGAGCCACGGATGTAGAGATGGGTTGACCTTATGACCAGACATGCTGGTCAATCGCAGATTTCATTCTCTGATGCCTCATTCGAGTGGTTCAATTGTCAGCAGATGGTTTTTGTTGAGTATCCATATTGCCGAGATGGATTTCCGGGGTGACCCAGATTTGGCGTTGCCGGCTGGCGAGTAGTGGGGTGTCATAGGTAAAAATATCTGACCATATCTTTGTTTATTGCTATTAGAATGTTCTTGTGATATTTAAATGTTATCAAGACTAATCAAACCCATGTATTCGTGCAGATATTGGACCAGTGCGACCAACAGTGCACCTGAGGGTAGCAACTACCGTTCCAGTAGGAGAGGTTGTAGGGAGGGTTGTCCTTCATGATCTGGATGTAGCCGAGACCCTTGTAGTATTACAGAATCAGATCAAGGGCCTCACCCTTGGTATTCCAGATGTGAGGACCGACGAGTTACCTCTGAGATTACAACACCAAACTACTGGCATGCCGAGTCGATGGACTAGGCTCCTACGTATGATCGTACAGGAGGTGATTTGTTATCACCAGCACCATTAGTCTAGGGTGCTTTCCTGCATTTTTGAATTTTTGGGTTGTGTGACTGATTTTGTCTTAGACACAGAACATTTTGCAAAAACTATAAACAGTTATATATATTTTTGATTTTCGGAGCTTTATTTTGGTTAAGTTATATGATATTGATGCAAATGTTGATGAAATGCTTTTCTTTTATAAATGTTGCAAATGTCTATCTAACACATAATTTTCTAATGAATCAGTTAATGTGTTTAATTTTTTGGAAATGTGTTGATATTGAATAGAATCAAACTGCCTTTCCAAAATCTTAACCCTTAGGAACATATGATAGATAGCTGGATTTCGAACATAATAGATGCCAGTAAGTTGTAGGATGATGAATTGTGAGTCTAGCCTGACAACAAGTTGGCGTATGCCATGCGCAATGGCATCAAAGAGAAGTTCTATCAACGTGCTATACTCAGTGATGTTTTTCATTGACCGACCAATACATACCCCTCTGAAACTCAATAACTCGCCACTTGGATCAAAAATGGCCTAGGCTGTAGAAGATAGGTTTCACGTACTACGACTAGCTCCGTTGGCGTATCCAACAAATGATTCCAATAGGTTCGACATCTGCAACAAATGCAAAAGTGGATATCTAACCAAAACGATCACTCTTGATGAAAACAAATATGTAACAAAAGCATATGAAGAGATTACTACACTTAGTCAAGCATAGTAACGCTTAAGGTACAACCCATTTCAGGGTTGCGACAATGGAATCCCATTGTAATCTACTAGCTCGTAGGCTTCTTTTGCTAATATGCACTTAACAATGTAGGGACCCATCCACAAAGACTGGAACTTACCTGCTCCCAATTTATCAGATTCCTGATCGTAGAGTAAGACCAGGTGACCTTCTGAGAAGACACGAGGTTTGACATTCTTTTCAAATTGCACCTTGACCCATTTCTTATGAGCTTCCTTAGCCAAGGTGGCATCACGACGGGTTTCATACAGTTGGATTAATTCCAAGAAACGGGCCTCTTCCTCTGAAGTTCCGGGGAGAAGGTCGACTACGAGCTTGAGAGATGAAATTTCGCACTGAACTGGTAAGACCGCTTCCAGGCCATACACCAGCTGAAAGGGTGTAAATCCAGTTGCATTTCTTACCAACGTCTGCTATGCCCATAAGGCTGAGTACAATATTAGGTGCCAACTCCGTTTATGGACTCCAATCATCCTTTAAAGCATGCGCTTCGGACTTTGTTGATCACCTCAACTTGTCCGTTAGCTTGCGGATAATACAAAGTAGAAGTGTCGTGGGATAGTCCTATTTTAGCAACCAATTCAACCATCATGTGATTGCGGAAATGTGATCCATGATCTATGACTATAGCTTGTGGAACATCGAATCTAGAGACTACATGATTGAAAAAGAAAAGAGCAGATGTTTCACCACTATTGTTTAATGTAGGCATTGCCTCAGCCCATTTTGTAAAATAGTCAACTGTGACTATGATATACCCATGCCCCCCGGCCGAGGTGGGGTTACATGTCATGAAATGTATGCCCCATTTGGTGAATGGCCCGACAACAACTTGGATGCAAAGGTGCGGGTGGTATTCTAGTTTTTCAATCAAAGATCTAACAAGCATGGAAAATTCTAACTACGATTATGCAATCTTTGAACATTGTTGGCCAGAAGTAACCTGCTTGTAAAATATTTTGCTCCGTAGCGTAACCAGATTGATGCCCTCCACACGCTCCTGAACGACAATCATTCAGGACTTTTTTGGCCTCCTCAGGGGTGAGGCACCTTCGCAGAACTGTATCGATATCGCGACGGTAAAGTGTATCACCGACAATCATGTAGTCTTTTGCTTGGTATCGAGTACGTTGTTGTTCTGAGCGAGAGGTGATAGGACTATATGTTTGGGTTTGGAGATAGATGATTATATCTCCATACCACGGATCACTCGATGATATCAGAAACAAAGATTCATCCATGATTGATGCTTTGGATGTTGAATCATTGGACGACGATGGGAAGTCGCATAGTAACTCCGCGAAAACCAGAGATTTCTTTGATTTGGATTTTACAAATTCCATATCAAACTCTTGCAAAATTGTTATCCATTTCTAATATTTTCCCCCAAGTAACTGACACGACAGAATGTAAGCCATAGGATTGCAATCTGACAAAATGGTAGTTTTGCGAGAGAGGATATAGTGTCAAAATATCTGTACTTCTTGAACAGTTGCAAGAGCCAACTTTTCAACATAGGAGCACTTACTTTCTATATCGTTTAAGTTCTGACTTAAATAATAGACAAGATGTTCGATTCCATTGTCTTCTTGAACTAAAACCATTGCGATGGTTGTATCTGTTGCAGCTAGATACAAGTCAAAGTATTTTTGATAATCAGGAGCATACATTAATGATGCTCTTATTAGGGATTCCTTTAGAGCATCAAAGGAAGCTTGCGCAACTTGATCCTAGTTAAAGGGTACTTCTTTTTTCAAAAGACGCATATAACCTTTAGCAATTTCGGCATAATTTGGAATGAACCTCCTCAGAAAGTTTGCTTTCCCTTGGAGTTTCTAAATCTGAAGCAAATTTGAAGGTGGAGGCATATCAAGGATCGCCTGAACCTTACATGGGTCGAGACGAATCCCGTCCTTTGAAACCAAAAATCCAAGTAAACAACCAGAACCGACACAAAACACACACTTGTGTGGATTGAGTCGTATCTTGTAGTGTCAGCAACGTAGAAATATAGCTCTCAAATGATGTGAATGATCAGTTCGCTTTAACGAATGAGCCAAAAGATCGTTGAGATATGGTTGAATGATGTTCTTGATGTCATGGAATCATAACCCTCTGAAAAGTTACCCTGCATTTTTTAAACCGAAAGGTAACTTGCGGTATGCGAATGTGCCCCACGGACATATAAACACAGTCTTCGACTGGTCCTGTGGGTGGATATTAATTTGATTATACCTGGAAAATCCATCCATGAATGAAAATATTTTGCATCCGACGCATTCATCAATCATCTGGTCAATGAAGGCTGTAGGGTATTTGTCCTTTGGACAGCCTTATTTACATCCCTATAATCAACGCACACTCTAATCATTCCTTTTTTTTCATCACAGGAACAATATTCGATACCCAATTAGTTAGAGGAACTAGGTAAATGAAACCAGCATGTAAACGTTTTTCAACTTCTGCCTTGATGGCAGCGGCTTTCTTCGGGTGCACCTGCCAAAGCCGTTGTCGTACCGGTTTGACATTTGGATACATCTTGATTTCGTGTTCAACTATACTCGAGTCAATGCCTAGCATTTCTTCATATGTCCATGAAAAGACATATCTGAACTCACGAAAGAGAGCCTAATATATTTCCAATTCTGAAGAAGAACAAGATTTGTTGACATGAATATTCTCTACTACATTTGGTTTGGTCGAGATATTTATGGCGATAGTTTCTTCAATATTGGACAGATTTCGCTCGGAATCCACCGTATTTATAGTATTTGATAGAAAATCAAAAACTGAAGGATGATTAAGGTCACTGGAACAATCTTCGTGATAATCCGGAAGATGGGAACAATGGTGGTAATCTTCCCATGGTGCCTCTCCTATCATCATTGACTGAACAATTCCTTCGTCTGTAGAATGTACATGTGACCAAGGATCTGAAGAGGTACCATATTCCTTAGACCTATCTATCTAAACACTCGATGAGAGTTGATTTGGTTTGTCGCCCAGGCAAGGAAAATTGATTGCTACGATATTTCTATTGGGCTTGGAGGCAATACCTAGCAATGTTCCATGCTAACATCATGTCCGGAAATCTTCTGAACCTTTGTAGATATAGAAGATACCATGTTGCAGGTTTCCACCGTGGCCACTTCCGCCAGATTACTCGGAGGCGGTAGGGAAAAAGTACCCATTAAGGTAGGGTCTTTTAGGAGGCATACTCTGATATTTTGAAGTGATTGAGAGTTTCCATGGATCATTGGAATGCTTCCCGTAACTTGTGAACTGTTGGGGAGGAAGGTTTGTTGATCAACGATTGTAATTCCTCCTTGAAAAGGAAATGCAATATTTCTAAAGTATGTTGATACAACTGCATCCATAGCATAAATCCAGGGCCTTCCCAGGAGGATATTGTAATCGAGGTTTCCATCAATAACTTCAACGCCAATTTTTATTGTCTTGCCCCCCAGTTCAACTTGCAAGTTACTTAATATCCCATACGGGGTGTATGTTTGTCCATCAAATGCTTTTAATGTCATTGATGATCTTGACAAGGGTGGTGAGCCTAAAGTTTTCCAGCAACTCATTGACATAATGCATGTAGATTCCCCCTCATCAATAATTGTTCGATGAATAGTTTTATTGAGGGCTTTCACTTGAATGAGGAAAGCGAGTTGAGATAGCAACTGAGGTTCATATCCTTTATTATTAAAGGCCACAAGATTGGAATCCGCTTGGTCAATCCCACCTATTGCTGATAATAGAGCCTGCTTTTGGGAGGGGAAATTTTGCAGTACTTCTAGTGTCGACATAGCGGATGGCGATTGGGCCATATCCTCCACTATATTATAATTTTGTGCTACTCTGGCACGAGGATTAAATGTTGATTTGTGTACTACTCCCTTTTGCGGCTTTATCATTAGCTCGGGAATGATGGGTGGCACAACTTTGGTTGAAGTTGTTAGTGAACTACTAGGTTGATCTGCAGCCTTGTTATTCGACAGCTGTGAATTCCCATAATCTTTATTCCTTTTTGATATCAAAGCATCATTTTTCTGTTTTGAAATGGACAACATAAGCACTTGGGATGGGGAAGCATTGTCGCTAGCAACCAAATTAGTTTCTGGGTTTGGAAACGGATCAGTCAATACCGCTGAGGTTTTTGAATTCTTAAAGAACTTCTTAATCTCAGCTTTATGCGGACAATCTCTCGTCCAATGATCCTCATCACATATAAAACATGGATGACTAGGTTTCTTTTTCCCAAAAGGGTTCTTAGAAGATTTTTCAGGAGATGAATCATCCTGTTTCTTCTTTTTGCCTTTCTTTTTCTTCTTGCCCCCTGGTGCTTTGGTTCTTTGCCTTTGTTGGTCAACATGGCATTAACCTCCGAGGCAGTAAGATTTTCATTTACCTTTTTACTGGAAACTGCAAGGGCTTTACTAGATGAGGCCTTCACAATTTGCATACTGGAGGTACCAATCACACTGTCACCGGCATGAGAGTCCCTGTTCAATTTAGGAGTAGGAGGAACGGAAAACTCCGGTCTAGGAGCATCAGGAATTTTGTCGTAGAGCATGCCAAACTGAGTATAGATCAAGTCTAGATATTGCACACAAGAAAGGACTTGCTCTTCAGTGACAACTCCTCCCTTGGCCACATCTTCTGTAATAGAAGGTAAAAATGACTTAATAAACCATTCAGCTAACAACTAATCAGGAACATATGTCTTTACCATTCTACAACGACGTCGCCACTCATGAATATGATTATATATGTGAGTAGTTGTTGTCTGCTTAAAATTGGTAAGAAGCTCTGTTCCCATTTCATACCTTATGGGTAGTTGAAAATGGGTTAAAAAGGTGGTGGCGAGGGTGCTGAAGTTATCAAATGAAGCCCTAGGCAATTCAATGTACCATTTTTCTGTTGGACCAGTTAACGTTCACTGAAAAAGGTGAAGCCTAATCGAATCATCATTGAGAGTGTTGGACGAACACCACAAATGAAAGGTCATCACATGATTCGATGGATCTTCCCCCAGATTTCTATTGAATTTAGGAATATCTGACGGAAGTTTATGAGGAATCCCCGGCCACCATGGGGCATAAGCAATTGGATCATTTGTTAACCGATTCAGATCTGGTAATTCTAAAGTTGCTATGAAAGGCAATTGTTGATTCAGGTTTGGCGAAGCATACCCAGGATAAGATGGGATCGCCTGAGCCATGGGTCTTTGCATACCAGCATAATGTATTTGATGTTGATAACTTTGATAAGGTTGATGGGCATAGCCATTATAATATGATTGTTGGTAACCATTTTGAATATACGGCTGCCCATTACCTACAAAGCTTTGTTTCTCAGGTCCTCGGTAAGCTTGCTGGAATTGCGGTTGTTGATATTGCACCAGCCATGGCTACGAGACCATTTGTTGTTGTCCAATACTGGATGTTTGACCAAGATGAGGGGTTATAGTACCCGTTTGAGCCTGAGTCTCTTCAGTTAAGAAGCCACTAATCGGCGGTTGTGATTGAGTCGCGGAGACAAGAGGCTGTTGTATTATGACCTAAGACACTGGAGGTTGACATACAACAGGCAACGCTTGTACTTGCAACACCATCACAATAGCCAGTGTAGTGGGAATGTTCGACATAGGTTGATTTTGTTGTATTGAATATACAACTCTCAATTATTGAGGTAGTATTGGTACCCAACCACTGGATGCGATTCCAACTTGACCCGAATTTTGTTGTGAACTCTCATATGGTTGTTCTCCCAGAGGGAACAATGAAAAGGCATACTACCTCCCATATGGCAGCAATCCAATCTTCAAAGGGAAAACTGGCCTTTGGAGACTGGACTGCTCAAATTGATACTGTTGTGAAGGATCAATTTGCTGAGACTCAACACAAGAAATTCCAGACAAGGTTCCAGATGAACAAATAGGAACAGACCATACTGTCGAAACAGTCCCTGGGTGGACTCCATCTAGTGGTTGAGAACTAGTTGGGACAGATGGTACACCAGCAAGCATTGTCGAAGTGGCATCAGGAGGTTCTGCTATTGCTGTATCAGATAACACAGTCCTAGATGTCGATGGTTGTTCAGACATATCGAGTCTATCCAAAAGACTTCCTAGCGATTCTACAGGAACTTGCGATGAAAGGTGACTAACTTCTATAGTAGAAGGATACAGGGGGATCCTAGTTCCAAAATGCAATGGAGTACTGGATGGAAGATCCTCCACAATATCTTCCATAACAATCAATCCAGGTGGAAGAGGTAGACCGTCAGGTCCGTAAAAAATTTCTAGTGCCGAAGACGGTATAGACTCTGCAGCGACAAATGCTGGAGGGACGACACCTTCCGAATCAGTCCTAGATGGAGCTTGTTCAGGAATAGAAGTGCTTGCCATTACACTAGGATTAGTTCTAGTGTCCTCTTGTAACTATGGAATTTCTTCTGTAGACGCAGGGATACCAAAAATAGTTGGAGTAACTGGAGTCTCTGAGGAAGTTGAAACACAAGTTTCAAATAAACCAAGAGACTTTGACCCAGTTAAATGAGATCACTTGGCCCGGAATGGTTTCGTTTCCAGAGTCAAAGATGGTTGACTCATCAATCTTCGCGAACGATGGGGTTTTGATTGAATTTCTTCCACGATTACGGATTACTTGATCAACTCAAAATAAAAAGGGGAAAATGTTATTCCAAATTAAATGAATTTTATGACGCTTTGACACAACTTGCTTTTTCAATTTTAAAGAGTCGAGAAAAAGATAAAGATAACTCTAGTCGCCTTCGATTTTTAATGAGCCTGAAGTGACAAGTGTTCAAATGGACCTTTTCTTTTAAGGAGTCTGAAAAGGAACGAAAGTGACTACTATGGAAATCTAGACAGAGGGATTACCAAACCAATCACAAAACTGCAGAATACTTTTTACATACGACAGTCAATCTTCCCGAATGTTGTGTTCAGTGCATTGCGATCGATAGGGCGGTAGACACGACTTCCTAAAGATAAAGGATATAGCCTATTGTGGTCTCCCAATATATAATCGACAGTACGTGGGAGCACAAGTCCGTACTGGCACTTGTCATATCAAAGAGGAGGAATCACCCAATCTACGATGAAAACGATACTTACCAGGCTCTACGACGCTGGAATACGTCTCTAGCCTAGAATTCTAGATGTTGTGCATTATGTTAAAAAGTGTTTTTATGTTCATTGAAGTTTATTTTACAGTTGATATTTCTTAAGATGTTTTCCTTTAAGGTTCACCGCATGATGTAGATATACAATTCCTAAATCTGCAATCTAAGATGATAAACAATCATTTACTTTCTTTTTGCAATGAAAATCCTAGCTACTAAGGAAAGAGAAGTAAAATTCTTTCAACATAGAGCGGAGAGCACACACTAAGATGCACTGTCCTAAATCAATTTCCGCATGCAGTCTAAAAGAAAATTCACATGCATGTATTTTTTTTTCAGTTTCCTTAATGTGAGAATGACAAAAAGAAAACTAAGTACAGATCTGAACTATCTTTCCTCAAAGTGACACTTTAGCAATTTATTTTCAAAAACGAAAGGAAAACTAAGACGACACTTTCAATTTCGACTTGAAAACTGATTTCGACACTTCAAAGAATTTATGATTCAAATCAAATACAATGGAAAAAGTGTAATCGACTATCTAAAATAGGAAGACTTTACGACACTATTTTCTTTGACTAAAAATGACACTGGCGACACTTTCAAATCAAAAGACGACAGTTCGAATAAGCTAATGTTTGCAAAGGAGAACTGTAAATGATGAAAAATACATAAAAACATTTACAATTCTTTATCAATGGAGGCTAAGTAATGCAAAGGAAGAGAGTTTCAACAATGATATACTGATCACAGACAACAAAACTACTGAATAAAGCTGAAGACAATGAAGAAAAAACCAAAATCTGGAGGCAGAAACAGTCTCACTCAATCATCGCACCTATAACACAGGGAAACAAGGATGCATCTCACCTGCAACACATGGGAAGTGCAATGCATGCAAGTTGACAATGGGAGACAGTGCGATGGTCCAGGGATGAGACTGAGCTTGGTTTTTGCTCACAGTTTGTAGCTAAGTTCAGGGGTTTAGGCTGAGCTAATGATAGATAGTAAACACAAAGTATAGGGGCTGATCTAATGAGGTTATTTGAGCTACCACCAAGGCACTTAGGATGTTTGCAAGTCAGATGTTCAGTTCATAAACTAACCTGGAGATTGACTGAAGCAGCATTGATCTACTTTGTAGTTGTATAGCAAAATCAGTTTGAAGTCTAGCTGGATTAACTTCAGGCTTCGTCTGTAGTTTACAAAGCAAACAACAGTGACTAACAATCAAACTATTCGTTCCCCAGTGGAGTTGCCAATTTTTTATCAAGAAAACTAGTGTCCATTTAGAGCTGCTAGTCCCACTAAGATGGGTAGCTATCTTAGAAACAAACAAGCTAAAGTTACTTTTGTCTTCCTTTATGAGAGATAGATGAGAGAGAAGCAGAGAGTACCAACCTCAATCTTTCGCTTGGTTCCTTTCTTGTTTCCTCTCCACTTTAACAGAGCTTTGCCACTCTTTCCTCACTTGTCCCGCTTCAAAGAACACCTGTAGAGTCAAAGCAACATAATACCATCAAAGCATAGAGATCTATAATCATAAACAATATAGGATCAGATGTATATTAACCATACAAATGCATACATCAATTCAAGATTCAGAAATATACAAGAATATGGAGGAAAACTCAAATAGCTTTATTGATAGAAGTAGTAGAAGAGAGGATTACAACCTAGTGGTCTGACCCAGTGCCATCCTCCCAGCATGAAAGCCCTTTTCACCTCATGAAAAGCTAGACCACCCAACACTATGATGTTTCACAGAGAAACCAACAGCACTTCCTTATAAAATACAAAATTCCAGCCTCTGGATCTCTAGGATGAGGGAGCCATATATAGATATTTGCAGGTGGGTGAGTCAGCTTCTAGGGTTTTTATTAGTGTCATTTCTCTGATAGTTCTTGGTTCCACTTGGAGATTTCATGATCTCTTACTCATCCCTGGGAAAATTCAAAGAGGCAAGTGTCAAATGAGCAGTTTCTAGAAGATTCTTTGAGTTTCCACCTAGAAAACTGCCTCTGCCATTTGTCTGCTCTCGCTCATCGCACCCTATAGAAGGGATTTTTAGTATGCATTGCACCTTCTATGTGTAACAGGTGAGATGCATCGCACCCTCAGCAAGGAGCAATCTGTATGGTCCAATTTTGACTAGTTCTGAGCAGTTTTTCAGGGATAACTTCTGGGAAATGATGTAATCAGCTGACCTTGTTCCTTTAGGGTATGAAACAACACTTTTAGGGTCTTAGAAGCCCTTGGTTTATGGTCATATGTGATTGGGGTTGCATTGCCCAAATATGTCTATAAAACTATAACTCCACTAGATTTCTAGATCTTAGCAATCAACTCATGCACAACTCTACTCCTTGATAACAAACTTGAATTGACTAACTTAACTCAGTAACTTGGCCATGTCACTCCTACTAACTACAACTCAAGTCATCCCACTGATGTGGAAATTCAAATTTCTCCATTTGACTAAGGCACAAGTCAAATGAAGGCTTTTCTTACTAAAATTTAACATTTATGTCTTCATAATCATCATTATACTCATACCATTATGTATATATTATGTAAAAAAAAGAAAAAGAAGAAAACAAAATATTATTTTTCAAGCATGGGTTTCGTGCTCAAGTTGATTTGTCTTCTAGGTCAAGCATGTTCTTCATGCTTCTATGGTTTTTCAAGTCAAAAGAAAACTTGTTGAGGCAAAATCCCATTTGGGATTCCTAAAAGAAAGAAGAAAAAGGATTTTGTTTGTATTAAAAGGAATAAATTCATCCCCAATACCATGCCATCCCTCCAAGATGATCAGGTTGGACTGCCCAAAGGACATGACCTTTTGGTCACATGAATCGCTATAAATAGCCCAACATGCTCCTCCACTTGTAGCACAAGTTTTTCATGGATCGTATATAGTAGATATGCAAAGTTGTAGGGAAGAGGATGTGAAGTCTCCATGAAAAGACATGTGTACCTTACTAAAGCTAATCTTTGTAATATGATGTGAATTTCAGGAAAAGAGGAGACTATGGTCTGGTAATAAGAATTATGGCAGCTCATGGACAAATTGGAGGGAAAACCTGGTGCTTATAGGGGATAATGGTTTTAGTCTTGGGGTCTTGGATTTATCATTTGAATTGATTCTATAAGGATATAAAATATTCTTTCTGGGTTTTCCCCTTTGGAAGGGTTTTTCCCTGGCTTAGAGCCTACATTTTGTGTCCATTGTCTTCCTTGATCTTCATGTTTTAAGCTCTTGATAATTTTTTGATGAAAATAAACTAAGAAAGAACAAGAAAAACATAATATAAGGTCACAAGAAATTATTAAGGATAAGGAGAATTGAATTAATAGTTTCCTGACTAGATTCTCCAACATGTGGAAGAAAGAAATAAAGTAATGGAGGTTGTGTCCAATGAAAAAATTGCAAAATCATCAACACAAAAACTAATTATTTCAATTAATGAAACAACCCATAAAAAATTTGTTTTCACTTATAAATTTTGGCTTATTAAGCTACTCATATAGTTTTGGACTCATATATGTTTTTAGTGGAAGTTTTGTGATGGTTTTGGTGATCAACCCTCATGGACATTTTCTATGCACTTTTTTTATGGACATATTACATACATATCTTTTGCAATTATTGAATGAGAGCCAATTTCATAATTGACCATTATATGATCCATGGCTATGTGGACAGCATATGGGATTATCATGCATGTTTTGAATTTTCTTTATGAAATATGGTGGTATGATATGATGACATATGGATGTGGGTCCTCCCTCTAACTTGAGTCATTGAATGTTCCCTATTTATTAGGAGTCCAACATTAAAATTGTTTTCCTTCTTATATATCCAAGTTATTTTTATAACCCGGAGTTAAAGTAAAATAAAACAGTTTTATAGCCATCTCAAATGAAGCTTGACTACAAATACTTGCTCAAAGAAAAAAAACGGAAGCAAACTTTACACAGAGTATGGTATGATCTAGTTTGATTACTTCAGTTTTGGGATAATCTGTTGTGTTATTTTAAGTATTTGGATCTCATAAAACTCTTGTTACAAGGCTTCTTTTAAATAGTAGTGATGAATGGAGGTCTAAAAGTCTCACTTGTTGAGTAAGGTATTTTTTACTTTGATCATTCGTGATATTACAACTGTTGTATATTTTTCATATTGATAATTGACATTGTGTGCAGTAGTATACCAATGTCTAGAAGGTCTCACTAAGCTAGCTATAGCAAGGTCAATGTTTATTTTTTTTCTTTGTTACTTGCATTTGACTTACAAGGTTCATAAACATTACCATTTGTAAAGGAGGCTCTTGTCGCAGATTATTTTAATTTGGCTAGTTTTAGTTTATTATATTTGAAAAATATTTTCAAATACACTCAATGAAGGATATATTTCTTATATTTCCATCTTGTGTCATATTTCTATTGCTCAATTTCTTTACTTTCTTAATTGTAGTATTTTTTATTATTATATATAGTATCTATGATGTTGATAAATTTATATTTTAAGCATAAAGAATGAATTTTCTATTGAAGTTTATTCTACGTGAGTGTGATTACATGTTTTGACTATTTTTCATCTGTTATGTGTTTGGTATTTGCAATTTACCATTTATCAATCAATTTAATTTTGTTTTTTTGTGTGTGTGTGAGTGTATTCTTGTAAGATTTGTGACATATATTTATGACTAACATAGATAAACTGATAGGACAACCAGATTGATGCTAGTTGTATTCAAATGTTGGGTAGTTACTTCAAACTTGTAACATATTTCAATAAGGCTATAAATTTCAAGTAACCTTCCCATATTTCTTGGTTTGTCCCACAAAGGAATGGAAAAATGTTGAGTGAATAAAATTTATATTTTGTCCATAAAAAGAGGCATATTCTAGTTGTCAGTGGGGAATTTTTGTATGTATGTGAGTTGCTTGAAGGAAACCTACATATGTACACCAACTGCTAGAATAGAAGCAATGTATATATGGAAAACATGTGTTTTGGAAGTATTTTAAGGAAAATTGAAGTCCACAACTACAACACAACTGCAAGGGATTTAACTAGTAGGGCCAATGAATGCATCTTAAGCATAAGTATGGAAAAAAAATGTTATAACAATTATGTTATATAGTAGCTACTCCCTAACAAAAAACTAGAATGTTGAGGGACTTTAGCCATTCATGAATGTTTTTTAGTGTAATACATACAAATCCCTATGAATGTGTTATATCTAATTGGAAATTTGGATTTCCAATAGTTCTTAGAAAATTTCCTTTGTGGATTTCTATTTTTCCCATAATATCAATCATAGTAGTTGGTACTTCCAGGGATTCTTTTGTGCCAAGAAAACCCACAATTACGAGATGACTAATATAGTTAAGCTCATTATATTCTATATTCCTCATAATTTTCCTCCTCAATATACTTCCATAGGGAACTTCACTTACTCAGTTCAAGAAAAGCACTACCCACCTATACAATGTCCATACACTCTATTCTCAACTGGGTCTTCCTCTGAACTGACATGCATGAATTATTTGTGATTGAATCTTTAGTTAGCTGGTGTGATACTAGTTGATGCACTCATCCAATAATCCACTACTAGATCTCTACTAGTTCCTCCAACAATTAGAACTAGTTTAATTGACTATAACTCAGTTAAGCTAAGTTATCTAATTGCAACACCAATAAACTCAATCTGGACCCCTAAAATTTAGGGATCACACTTACATGACTCTAGATAGACTTCCAACTACAATTTCCTAAGCTAACTAAGTCAACTTAACTTAGTTAAATATTACAAGTTGCTATGAGAATAGAATTACAATTTAATTCAAGGACAAATTAAATTAGAATTTCTAGATGTTATTTTTAATATTTCTTGTTGCTATTCTCAACACTCCCTCTCAACAAGAAAGGAATTCAATTTTATCCTAATCCTGAACCTTTGGAATGTTCGACATGCAACACTTATGTCTAGTGTTGTTGCTACACCAACTCCTGAAAAAAATAAAAAAAATACAATAAATAAATAAATAAATAAAATACAATAAATAAATACAATAAAATAAATAAATCCAACCTGAATCAGTATGATGCATTGTCATCAAATTCTCTGACTGCTACTATCTCTACCTCTTTCAACTGAAAAATCTACACTTCTGCCAACTCTGCCTTTCTGAAATGTTGTCAACTATACTCTACGCTCTCTTGTATATGAATGCTCTAGCCTTTGTCACTTTTATCTCTGACTACATCAACCACCATTGATCCATCCTACTACTATGTATTTTTGGCTCTCGTAGCAAGATATGGTCCAAGAGATAAAACCTCTCAATGGACTCTGCACAATTTCTTTCCTCTTGGGACTATCACTTCACATCACCCCACCTCTCACCTGGAGGTATAGTTGCATGTGTTCCCTCTCCCTAATTGGCATGAAATTTCCCCCTACTGGAGATCTCTGCTTGAGTGGATGTCTCCACTTAGTCTCCTCTTTGCTTCTCCAATTGTGGCTTCTCCACAACTTTCTGAGGTTGCTTCTGAGGTTACTTCTTCTCTACTTGAGTGGATCTCTCTACTTGGTCTCCTCTTTGCTTCTCCAATTGTGGCTACTCCACAATTATTTGAGACTGCTTCTGAGGCTTCTTCTGGGGATGCATGTTGAGAGGTAATACACTCTCCCTCTCAACTACCAAGTCTATAACCTTTGCCTTGATCCTCAAGGTTTTGCATGCATCTTCTCCCTAGAGGGCATATAGGTTCTTGACTCATCCATCAATCTATTTCACCTGTCCTGTTGCGATGTGTCTAAGGAAAACCTTTCCCTTACTAAAAATCACATCATAGCGATGGTCTTCCAATACCATGACAAGAACAAGATTTTTCTTTAGTCCTGGAACATACATCACATTTTTTATTCTGAGAGGGGAGTCAGACTCCCTCTGAAAGGTAATTGTGCCAATCCTGGTAGCACTATACCTCCATTGATCTCCAAAATCTATGTTCTACTTGAGGTCTTTCTCCTCAAAATCACTAGAGAGATCTTTGTTCCTCGTCATATGGAACGAGGCACCGCTGTCAAGATACGACATGCCTCCCATTACAGTTCTAGCCATGCATGCAATGAGAGTGAAATTAAGTTCGAATTGTGAAGCTAGAGCTTCACGTGCTGCCACTACCGCTAGCTCCTTCTTGCTTACTTTCTTCTATGGGCAATTCATGGCATAGTGCCCGTGCTATGTTAGGCCCCTCTACTACTGGTGTAATCCCTTATTTTTATATGACACCCCCTTATTGTATTTTTGTTCCCATGTAGTCCCCATATTGTTATTATTTTTCCCCATACACGCCCATTATTGGTATTGTTATGCCCTTACATTATTATTGTTATGTCGCTTATGATTATATTGTGACCCCTTAGACTCCTATATACAGAAAGGACATCTTGTCATTTTTATCATCAAAGGATTATTCATTTGTGTAATGTAAATGAGTTTTCACCTCGAAGAGGCTAATTTTGAAGTCGTTGATCTATATTGTCTTCTATTTTCTGAGCTGGTTGCATAACATTTGGTATGTGAGCTTTGGATTCTAGGGTTTCGCTGCTTCAAACGGGTCATCAGGGAATGTTTGCTATAAAGTTTTATCTACAAAGCTTTAGAAGCTGAAATTGAAACCCATTTGAGCCGAAATAATTTTGAGCCTTGTGACCGAATGTCAGATATTTTCTTGCTATATTGTTCAAATATATGAACTGAGGAATTTAGGGTTTTTTCAGGCTTCCGAATTCCATCTCAAACATGTGACCTTGGGAAAATAGTCATAACTTTCTCTTTGAGAATCATATTCTAATTCTGTAAAGCATGACATAAATATGACGGATGGTAGCTTGTTGGGTATCATTTTTCAAGGCCGAAGGTCGAAACAGGGACATGTGGCACGTCGTACAAGTTCACTCTACCGAACTAGTCTATAAACAGGGCATCATGGGAGTTGGGCATAATCCTTTCTTGGAGAATCGAATCTAGATCAGACATTTCAGGTTGGAAAGCAGACTCAGAGGGCTACCATAGGCCGAAATTTAAGAACTTGGAGATCCATCTCAATCATAAATCTACCCACAACCACCCACTAAAATATATACATGAGAAATAGCCAAAATATAAAATAATAAGACTAGAAATAAGAATTCAATTTTTTCGTGTGTGTATATATATGGGGTTGACATTGAAATATTATTTAATCTAAGATATTGAAATATTTTATTGTGGTACACACACATATAAAGTTAATATTGAAATAAATTAATTAATATGGGTATTCAAATAATTTTAATTAATATGAATATTCAAATAATTTATATATTTTATTGAGGTAATTTTAAAAATATCAAAATTATACATCATCCTCTCATATTAAAAAGTAAAGATATCATTTTCTTTTTTTACTTTTAATTATTTTATCTTCTTTTTTTTTAATTGATATAAAATTATGTTATTTTATATGGACATTTAAATATGTTATTTATGGTTGAGTGTGAGAGAAATATCTTTACCATATCTCCTTCTAACCGGTTTGAAATATTAATAATTAATAATAAAAGCAACACAATAAGAATGAGATTATAGATATTTTATAATATTTTTAATTAAAACTAACTAATATATTAATTATATTCTCTTTTTATTTAGAGAATATTTTTTTTATTTAAAAAAGGTAATGTTAATCATACCTTAAATATGAATTAAATCACATATGACCATTATATTTGGGTGTAGAATACCCCTCTATATTAATATACATAAGATTTTTTATTTTAATAATATATTATTATTTAAAATTAAAAAAAAATTAAATATAATAAATTTTTTTTATAAAATATTAATATAAAAGTTGAGTTGTAAATCTTTTGAAACCAAAATAAGCTATCAAATACAAGTAAGGAAATTGAGATAGAAGAAATGGTTTATTTAACCTGAATATTAACTTTGGAATAAGTTTTTTTTATAAAGAATATGACTTTTTTTAATACCAACCTAGACTTTATACATATGTTATGAATTATTTTTTATAATACCAAACTGGACTTTATGCATATGTCATAAATTAACTTTCTTTTAATACCAAACTAGACTTTATACGTATGCTATAAATTAACATTTTTTAAATATCAAACTAGACTTTATACATATGTTATAAACTAATTAAATCAAAATTTAAATAAAAATTAAGTAAAGAAAAAATAAATTTAAATAAAGAGTAATTACAATATTATAATCAACTAAAAGTATAAAATCAAAATTTAAATAAAGAGTATTTACACTATACAATCAATTACTAAAACATAAAATTAGAAAAGTGAAAATAAATTTATGCAAACGATAAATAGAAATTAGAAAAAATAAAATGACTTAAAACGATATGTGCGTGATTGTAAAAGTACAAATAAGTGAGTGAGCCATTCTCAATTTGAATCGTAATTAACATGCAAGTTAAGTATTGTTGTTACACATGTAAATATCTTCTTAATAAAAATTATGCCCTTTACCTCTATGAGAATCAATTATCAGGGATCATTCCTGCTTTTTTGTTAAATATCTCTACTTTGACTGGCTTACACATTACCACAAATAATCTCATTGGTAGCATTCCACATGAATTGGGATTGATCTCTAGTCTCCAAACCCTTTACCTCTATGAGAATCATTTATCAGGGACCATTCCTGCTTCTTTGTCAAATATCTCTACTTTCACTGGCTTGGACATTGCCACAAATAATCTCATTCGTAGCATTCCCACTTCTTTCTCAAATCTCTTTAACTTGAGTTACCTATATTTATGGGGAAATCAACTTAGTGAAACAATACCAAATTCCATTGGAAATTGTTCAAAACTAAGGGAGCTCATGCTAGGCAACAACAAGTTAAGTGGGAGTGTGCCAATACAACTTGGTAAGCTATACCTCCTTGAAAAATTATACTTGCAAGGTAATGAACTTGGTAGTGATACTCCTACAACCATGCCTTTTCTTATAGCCCTTACCAATTGTTCACACCTAAAAGAGCTAGACTTGAAAGACAATAAACTAGTTGGTGTCTTGCCAAGTGCCATAGGCAAACTTTCTACCAATTTGTCTGTCATGAAATTAGCAAACAACATGATAGAAGGAAACATCCCTCCACACATAGGCAACCTTAGCAGCCTAACTTGTTTAAATTTATCGGGAAATCTTTTAAATGGCATCATTCCATCTTTAAGAAATCTTACAAATTTAGAAACATTATATTTAGGAAACAACAGATTAGAAGGAAACATACCTAATGATTTTGAACAGTTATGACGACTCGGTCTATTGGACATCAGTAGAAACTTACTCTCTGGAAAGATTCCTAATTCTCTTGCATCCCTTAAACAACTAAGGGATCTCCTCCTTCATAACAACTAGTTATCAGGAAGCATTCCTTCCAACTTAGGGAGTTGTACAAATTTGGAATTGCTTGATTTGTCTCACAATATACTCACTGGAAGCATACCTCGAGAAATAGCTGAACTTCATAATCTACAATTCTATTTGAATTTGTGATGGAATTTATTAGAAGGCTCCTTGCCCTTAGAGATTGGTAAAATTACAATGGCCCAAGCTATAGATGTTTCTGCCAATCACTTGACTGGAGCCATCCCATCTACACTTGGAAGTTGTGTTGAATTGTTTTCGTTGAATTTATCTCAAAATTCTTTCCAAGGCTCTATTCCAGATTCACTTGAAAATTTACAAAGCCTTAAATAGGGAAATCCCCATCCAATACTACACAATCCATCATAGGCCTTTTTCTGACTGCATGCACCACTTGTACAATTTGGATGATCATACAACTGATAGTACATTGCTCTTGAACTCCAATATTAACTTGCTAACTCGTAGATCTTGCATGCATGAGTTATTTATGGTTGATTTATCAGTTAACTGGTTGAAAACTGAGGATGCACCCCACTGCTAGACCTCCTACTAGTTCCTCCATCAATTGGAACTCGTTTAACTGACTTTAACTCATTTAAATTGAATTAATTAATTACAACCCAAAATAAACTCAACCAGGGCTCCTATAAAGTAGGAACCACTCTACACAATTCAAGTTAGACCCTCAACTTGAATTAAATAAACCAACTAAGCCAAACTAACTTAGTTAACTTGTACAAGTTGTCATGTGATGTGGAATTACAATTTTCTCCTAATTTATTTCAAAGGAAAATTAAATCAGGATTTTTCTTGTTGCCATTTTCAACACTCCCTCTCAACAAGAAATGGGTTATCAGATACCCCAATCCTGCCTCTATGAAACTTGAACTTGCCTCCTGATAGTGCCTTAGTCGAGATATCTGCATCTTGTTCCTCTATAGGAATGTACTCTAGCAACATGATCTTCCTCTACATACAATCTCGTAGATGGTGGTACCAGATATTGATATGCTTAGACCAATCATGAAAAATTGGATTCTCAAAGAGTTTGATATTCCTCAGTCTTGAGTCTGCACACTTGAGTCTGCACACAACGCTCACTTGAGTCTGCACACATGCGATTCTTTGTTGAAGGTATCAAATCCTTTCAGTTGCTCTATGGACACCTCTTCCTCAATCACTCCATTGAGGAAGGTTTTCTTCACATCCATATGATGTATCTTCCATCCCATTTGTGTTTAAAGTGCTAGAATAGATCTGATTGAAGATAACCTTGCTACTTGAGCAAAGGTCTCCTCATAATCAATTCCCTCCACCTCGGAGAATACCTTGGCCAAAAATTTGGCCTTGTGTTTCTTGACATTCCCATATCCTCCTTGCTTCACCTTGTAGATCTACCTGGATCCTACAAATGACTTGTCCTCTGGTCTTGGGACAACTTCCAAAACATGGTTTCTGATAATGAAGTCATACTCCTCTACTATGGCATCAACCCATATTGGTTACTACACTACTTCCTCGAATGAATATGGCTTAGTCTCTACACTCTCGCTCATCAAATACATGTAGCCAGTGTACCGATCGAGTGACCTCCTTTGCTTACTCTATGATGTGGGTGCTCCCACATTCTCTCTAGCATCATGTATCAATCTATCAACTTCTCTAGTGTGCTTCCTTCTACCTCTCGATGTCTCAACATGAGTGGGTGCTTCCACTCTTTTCTCCTCTTCTTGTGGCTACTCCACAACATCCCGAGGTTCTTCCTTTGGAGCTAAAAGCTCCTCAACTCCATGCAACTAAAGCTCCCTCTCAAGGGAACATCTCACGGCCTTATCTTCATCAAACTTCACATCTCTACGAACAATTGTCACCTTGTGGGATGGAAGATACACCCGATGGTTGTGAGGTGTCTTGATGTACCCCACATATGTCTAACTCTGTTGTTGGTTTTAGATTTTTCATTGCATCCTTGGAAACATGATAGTAAACTGATGAACCCAAGATCCTAAAGTGTGCCACATCTGGTTTCTTACTTAAAAATATTCTTCTAGTGTACTCATCTTGAGAATCCAATGAGGACTCCTTTTTTACACATATATAATTGTGTTGCATGCTTCAACCCACAAGTGCAACAATAGGCCTTGATCATGAAACATCACCCGTACAACTCCCACACTACTTCTATTCTTCCTTTTAGCAACACCATTCTATTGTGGGTTATGTGGTGTTACTAACTCCCATCAAATTCCTTCTAATGCACATAAGTTCTCGAACTCATTCGAAAATATTCTCCACTATTGTCGCTCCTGAGAGCCTTCACTTTCCTGCCTTCCCTTCTCAACAAGTTCTTTAAATTCACAAAATTTTGAGAATTTCTAGTCTTTTTTCTGCATTAAGAATATCCAACACTTACGTGAGAAATCATCTACAAATATAGCATAATATATGTGCTTGGCCATGGAGGTTGTAGAGAACGGTCCACACACATTTGAGTGAACTCTTTCAAGAACCACTTGTGCTCGACTATCCTTATCACATGGGGGATTCACTATGGGAGAAATACCATACCACATGCATTCATATTGGGGGATATTTATTGACGAAAAAATGACATAATATATTGGGGGATATATAGGGGGTAAAGGGTTTTTATATTAGCAGGTATAAAAAATGGAGCTCAAAATTAATGAAAAAATATAAAGGGATATAAAAAATGTTAATGAAAAAATGGATACCTACAATATCTAATGACAATAGGGATTTTTTAAATTGGGAATGTGTAATGCGTTCATATTGGTAGGGTTTGAATAATGTGATATTTAGAGGTATTTTCCAATATGTAGTCAAATTAAGGGTATTATTTAATATACCACAAGCACATGTGATCTTTTGAAGGTTCATTAAGTGAATCCCCCTATGACTTATCATGAAAGGTGGCTTTGATGTACTTCCCCAATGTACACCCTTTGCATGTATCTCACTACTCTAGTGCACCCTTGAGAAGTCATGTAAAAATCTGTTGCATGATCTTCAAAGCTCCATGGTGCAAATGGCCAAGTCGCCTATGCCACAATTCACCGATGTCTCAGCTCTGCACCTTCTTTGCTTTCATGCTCAAAGTAGCACAACCTTCTACATCCAATTTGTAGAGGTTCTTCACCCAAACTATGATCTGCTTCACTTGTCTCGTGGCTATGTGACAAAGGAAAACCTTTTCTTTGTTAAATATCACATCATAGCCACAATATTCCAACATAGAAATTGAAACTAAATTCTTCTTCAAACCCGAAACATACATGACATATTTTAATCTGAAAGGAGAACGAAACTCCCTTTGAAAATTAATAGTACCAATGTTGGTCACATTATACCTTCTATCATCTCCCATCTCGATGTGAATCTAGAGGTCCTCCTCCAAGTCGAAGAAAAATTCATTGTTGTCGGTCATATGGAATGGGGCTCCACTATCCAGATACCACACACTACCCATCACAGATGTCACCATGCATACAATGAGGGTGAAATCCAACTCAAATTTTGAATCAAGGGCTTCACCTACCACTCCTCCCGAGGGATTCTTGTTGGCCTTCTTTTGTGAACGCTTCGTGGCATAGTGTCCTAACTCATGACAATGAAAACATTTAATCTTTGAAAAGTTTGTCTTGCCTGCCTTACTAGAATCTCCTTTGGATTGGGATTTCTTCCCTTTCCCTTTCTTTTCCTTTCCATCCAATGCATAGTTATCCTCATCATCATGCTTGGATAAGGTTCTATCTTTGATGTTCTGCCTTATCTCTTCTTGTACCAAGTTGGACCACAAACGCTCCCACTATCGTAGCTTCTCCCTCCCATTTATCGAATCGTAGTAGCTGTGGCAGCTTTTGGGAAGGACCAAAAGTGCCAAGATGACAAGATCATCTTCAGCAACTTTAACACCAACACTCCCAAGCTCATCCCAAAATTTGGGTGAAATTTTTCAAGTACTATGGTAATGTGTCACCCTTTTCCATCTTGATTTTCCGAAGCTTGTCCTTCAATGCCAGCTTCATGTGGTCGTTGATATTCTGAAACAAGTCTGTCAAGGCTTTCCACATTGTATATGGAGCATCCTTCCCATGGATGTTCAAGACAATATGATCTCGAACTCCTCCTAGTATGACCTCCCTCGCCTTTGCCACACATTTTTTTTAGTCTGCCAAATCTTGAGCATCAACTGTTGGAGGCTTAGGAATATCACTGTCTATGAATTCCTTCAGCCTGTTATCTTCCAACACTGCCTCCATCCTATCCTTCTAAGCTATGTAATTTGAGCTTCCCTCAAGGGCATACTCAAGTCTTAATCCATAGAATGATATCCTGCTAACCTTCAAGAATGATACTACAAATTTTATTTACCTGCAAAGAGAAACTCATATTATTCTCTTCTATTATGATTTCCACTTTGATACATGTAGAAATTCCTTGTAGATTCAAACTAGTAATTGTAATTTACTAAAACAATAGACTTAAATCTACTCTACCAAATACGGAAATAATTAAATGATCGTGAAATCACGAAGCATAAAACATAAAGAATTCAATCAATAGATTACACAATTATTTCCCGGGGAAAACCACAGGTAAAAACCCCTCCTATCTATATATTGCATTAGTTAGAAAATATGGGAAGATTACAATGCTTTTCTTAAGCCCGAGTAACCTCTTCTCTTTCTCTATTTGTCTCATTACTTCCTAGACAAGCCTTGGCCAATAATTAACAATTTTTTTTTCTTGCCCATGTCCCTATTTCCTTGCATTGTTTCCTTGGGAATTAGTCCCCTATTAATTAGGGAAATCCCCATCCAATAATGCGCAATCCATCATAGGCCTTTTTCCGACTGCATGCATCACCTATACAATTTGGATGATTATAAAAATGATAGTGCACTGCACTTGAACTCCAATATCAACTGGGTAACTCGTAGATATTTCATGCATGAGTTATTTATGGCTGATTTATGAATTAACTGGTTGAACACTGAGGATGCATCCCACTGCTAGACCTCCTACTAGTTCCTCCAATAGTGAGAACTAATTTAACTGATTTTAACTCAGTTAAACTGAATTAATTAATTACAACTCAAAATTAAACTCAACCAGGGCTCCAGTCAAGACCATGTAATATCGGAGCTTTGAAAACTAGTTCTTTGATTTTCACAAAAGTTTTTTCACATTCATCTTTCCACACAAACTCTGCATCCTTAGGTAACGATTGAAATAGTGGAAATGTTATGTTAGAAAAAAATTCTATAAAACATCTATAATATCTAGCATAATTGATGAAACTACGCACCTATGTTGGTGTCTTAGGTGTAGGAAGCTTTAATATTACCTCTACCTTGGCAGGATCAACCCGAAATCTTGCAACTGAAAGCAGGTGTCCCAACGCTATTCCTTCTTTCATCATCATATGGCATTTCACTATACTAAGAGAAACATGTTGTTTCTTACATATTTTAAGTACTTTCTCTAAGTTTTCCATACCTTCTTCAAAATAATCCCCATATGGGGTGAAGTCATCTATGTAGATTTCAACCCTATCATTGACTAGATCATAAAAAACTCCTAATATTGCTTGTTGAAAGGTAGCGAGTGCATTATAAAGACCGAATGGGAGGAAATGGTATGCAAAGGTTCCCCAAGGGCAATGTGAAGGTAGTTTTATCCTGATCCTGAGGAGCTATTTGGATCTGGTTTTACCCACTAAATTCGTCAAAAAAGGAGAAGAACTTCTTTCCAGCGAATGTATCAAGGGCTTGGTCAATAAAGGGTGAGGGAAAATGATATTTTTTAGTTTCTTTATTTAATTCCTTGTAAGCAACACAAATCCTCCACTTTCCATTCTTCTTTGGAACAATGATTAGTGGGGATACCCATTGTTACACAGTAATTTGTCATCGTCCCTGTTACCCCTTCTCCCGCACCTTGGAGGACTTGTTCCAGGACCTGTGAGAAGTGACATAACCTGAAAACACCTGCATTGTATCCCCTTAAGTATGTACTTCATATGCCCTGAAGACACCTTCTTCAAAATACCCATAAAAATAGCCCTTTTTCCATTGGCGCTGTTCCACAGTGTATCACTAGCGCCAATGGGGGAAATCCTCCAAAGAGGGCGTGCCAGCTGGCACTCTATCTCAGAGTCGCACTTGCGCCAAACCAATTAGGTAAATTTTTTAACAAACCAACTTGTGAAGGTTCTTCTTAACCTATTCATGAACTGATTCCATCTTGAGTTAGTTCAGTTGGGCTTCGAATCTCCATAGAAGGGAAGTAGTTCTCCACCTCTCATGGAAGTTTCCTAATGATAAGGACAATCCCATGAATATTGTGGATGATCCTATCTCCTTCTCCTCTCTCTATATAAGCTTGTCCTTTTGCCTTTGACAAGCTAGTTAGTAATTCTACTCTTCAAGCTCCAAATTCTAAGTCCCAAAGTCTGAGAATTGCTAAGCTCATAGATGCCTTCTTCATCCCCATAAGGCTACATCTTTAATGAGGAGATCCTTGTCCAAGTAACCAAGGAGAGAGAGGCTTGTTCCCCATTCCCAACAAGATTTGCAAGGCATGTGTTGCTAATCACCCAGCCAAAGGAGGATTTGACGTCAGAACTATGGTTGTATTCTTCTTTGTTTATCAATAATAATAGACGACTATCATTATGGTTCCACTCTTATTGTCTTTATATAATGATGATTGAGTTATATCCTTTCTGACTGATATATAGTTGCATCTATTGGATTTTATGCTTGTATTTGTGTCGTTCTTTGCATGTGCAGGTGTCCGTTCACGAGGATCATGGGGATTGTGACCAGCCGAAGCGAAAGAATGGGAGTGACGACTCTTCTACAAGTAATAGCATTGGATTCCAGGTAGGCCCTCATCATCGGTCTTTAATTTGCAATTAGGAACCTGCGTGTTAGCGTTGTTTGATTGTTGCTAGACCCCATTTGGGCTAGTAGGGATCGCCTTTGTCCGCAGAGGGGATTTACCTCCACAACAATTTGGTGACTCTGCTGGGGATTGGGTCCTGACTTCCAAGATGTGATCCTTCCACCGGGAGTGGCACTCTTGGAAGCCACGACTTCCTGTTCATTATGATGAAGTTCGTGCGGAGCATAGTTCGCTTTCCTATGTCAAGCTCCTTAAAAAATGAAACTAAAACTAGTCAGAGCATAGTTTGCTTTCCTATGTCAAGCTCCTTAAAAAATGAAACTGGGTCTGGTCAAGCATAGTTCTTGATCTTGTGTCAAGCTCGTTAAAAAATGAAACAAGGGTTATGAGGATAGTTCTTTTACTGTGTCAACCTCATTAAAAAATGAAACAACTCCCTTTCCAAATCGAGTCTTTTGATTAAGATCTCGTAAAATACAAGTCGAGTCTTTTCAATATCTCGAAAGTGAACCTTCATTCCATCCACTTTGTTGAATGCAATGAAGCTTGGGGGGCATGTACTTCGTTTTGCGTCATTATGCTAGGGGCATGCGAACTTATAACAAGCATAGTTTTTCGTTTCAAGCTTGTGTAAACATGAAATCGAATCCAAGCAGAGTTCTCCATGGTTCAAGCTTCTGTAAAAATGAACCCATACCCATTTTACATCTCGTGATTGCTATCTTTATCCGCTAAATTTTGTTAGCTGAGCCTTGGTTGTTTTCATTCCATCGCCACCATCTCTTTGGCCGATCATATGCTTTCACTTGCTTTTTTTCCTTTCTTGAGGGACCGCATTTAAGAGTGGTTTTGTTAGCCAGCTTCTTAACCATTACATGTTTTGAGCAGTTCCACCATTGCCGAAACCAATTGCTACCCTTTATACCACTCGTTCCTCTAGGACGAGTCACCTTTAAGCACTTTTCTGACTCGTAAAATATGAAAATATTGCCAAGTATTTTTTCCCTTTTTGACTTGTTAAAGAGAGTAAAAATGGAGGTATTCTTTTAGCTCTTTTTTGACCGTTTAAAGATGAAAATATTGTCAAGTTATTCCTCTTGACTCATTAAACGTAAATAAGAGGTGGTCATCTTAAGCTCTTTTCTAACCGTGTAAAGATGAAAAGATCATCGGGCCCTTGTCGTTTCAGGCTTGTTAACGGTTACGAAACGACATGATTTCGGTCACTTTTTTACTTTTTCAGGTTGAAGTCACTAATCATGAAAAGTACTCCTCAATCGTAATGGTTGGGTGGTTCTTTAGAGCATTGTTTTATACTTTTTCAGACTCGAGAGACACAACTTTATGAAAAAGGACACACCTGGAGTTTACTTTTCTGCTATCTTTTCAAACTCTCTAAACATGAAAAGACGCCGAGTTCTTCCTTTGTCAAACTCGTTAAAACTTGATGACATTGGACTCCGTCGAAATGACATTTCACAAGCATATGCTATCCCCGTCAAGCTTATTAATAAAACTAACTGGGTTACTCGCCAGAAATGGTGGGGAAAATGGAACCAAAATCATTGTCGTGTCGACAGTATGTCGCTCTTGAACATGGCACTTGTCTACATTCGTGTCCGAGTGGGGACATCTCATCTCATTTTTCACTTGCCTCCGTGGGTTTGGGTGATCCTGTTTGACCTCTCATCTTCTCTTTGCCTTGTCGCCATGACCTCTGATTGATTGATGTCAAATACTGCCAAGTCCACTGTCGTGTCCTCAATATGTTCAAGAGAAGTTGACCTCTATGAAATATCAACCTCCCTCTGATGACTCACATAATCCTGATTCACAAAAAATATTATCCTCCTTTGTCTCGCGTCGATGATGTGGGAAACACTATGGCCCACCATCGATCAAGGTCGCTTCCTGTCGACTTCAGCTCATTATCCAGGAACTTGACCTAGAGACTCCCTTCGATGCCTTGGAGCCTGCATTCCTCAATGGCAGGTTCTTCGCCTTCGACATGAGGTTTTCATCATTGGCCTCAGATCGGATGATTCTACAGGTGTTTGACGCCGGCTCACTGATTCGCATGCTGTAGATTGTACCTATAGTACCTTGAGGGCCATTGTCATTATTGGTGGTACCTCTCACGTCTATTAATAGTTTTCATCATTGGCTAGTAATCAGACGATGTTCCTGCATGTTCGACTTCGACTCCTATATTCGCATGCTTGAACTTGTACTTTTTTCAGATCGAGATGGAGTGCAAGAACCTGGATTTTGTCTGTTGGGATCCAGGCTATGATTTTGTGGATTATTATTTGATTATTACATGACTCATTCATTGGATGGCTGCGACCATGCCTGAGTCTATTTATCGATCCTCACTGGATGGTTGCATCCATACCTTGGATCTAGATTCCTGTGTACTCTGCTATCGATGGCTGCACCCATACCACATATATCATTTACTTGAGATATCAGTTGTACTTATCCACACAGGTTTTCCGGCGGCCGTGTTTTCGGTTGGACATGTTCTTGTAAAGCATTTCACCCCTCTCTCTCTCTCGGGCCTCATGCTTCAGGGGGCATCTATTACATAGCAATTTGTCACCGTCCCTGTTACCCCTCTCCTGCATCTTGGAGGACTCATTCTGGGACCTATGAGAAGTGACATGACCTGCAAGCACTTGCATTGCATTCCCTTGAACACGAGCTTCATTTTCCCTGAAGACATCTCCTGCTAAAAACCCCTAAAAATAGCCCTTTTTCCATTGGCACGGTTCCATAGTGCAGCCCTTGCGCAAATGGGGGAAATCCTCCAAAGAGGGTGCGCTAGTTGGTGCTCTGTCATAGAGTTGCACTTGCACCAACCATAATCAGTGGTGTTTTTTAACAAACAAATGGTGGAAGTTTCATCCTAACAAATTCTTGGACTGAATCTATCTTGATTTGGGTGGTTTGGCTATGGATTTCCATAGAGAGGAAGTGGTTTGCCACCTCTCATGGAAGCTTCCTTGATGATATGGCCAATCCCATGATTATTGTGGATGATCCCAACTCCCCTTCCTCCATCTATAAAATCTTGTCCATTTTCCTTGGCAAGCTAGTTCCAGAGATTGAGAATTGTCAAGTTTCCAAGAGCTTCATGCTGCAAGAGCCTTCTTAATTCCCATAAGGCCAAATCCAAGTAAGGATATTCTTGTCCAATAACCAAAGAGAGAGAGGCTTGTTCCTATCCCCAACAATATTTGCAAGACATGTGTTGCTGACTACCCAGCTAAAGGAGAATCTAGCATCAGAACTTTGGTTGTATTCTTCTTTGATTATTATTAATAAACGACTATTGGTTATGGTTCAAATCTTATTGTTATTTGTGATGATGATGAGTTATATCCTTTCTGAATGATATATAGTTGCATATGCTGGATTTTATGCTTGTGTTTGTGTTGTGTTTGTGTCGTTTCTTGTATGTGTAGGTGTCCATTCACGGAGATCGTGGGGATTGTGATCTACCGGAGCAAAGAAATGGGAGCGTCACCTCTTCTACAAGCACTAGTGTTGGAATCCAGGTAGGCCTTCATCACTGGTCTTTAATTTGCAATTAGGAACTTACGTTGTAGCGTTGTATGATTGTTGCTAGACCTGGTCTGGGCTAGTAGGGATCGCCTTTGTCCGCAGAGGGGATTTACCTCCTCAACACAACTGTCGCACTCAAACCATAAAAATACACATCGTCATGCTACCATTAGTCTTTTCTCAGACTCTGCCACAATTTGAACTCATCAAGAGTCTGCTCCAAACCCATGCTCAAGTCCATGGAAACTCCATCCCATATGCAACATGTCATGATGCTAATGCCAAACCATTCCTGCACCATCTACCTATCATACCTGCTCAACCTGTTTAAAGAACTCACTATCATGAGTAGTTAACAATGAGCCCCATCTTCTAAGTCATCTAAGAAGATGTTGAGGGAGTAGAGCCTGAAGGCTCTCCCTCACTAATTAGCTCAATCCACATGTTTGGATCTTCTATCTCCATCCTCTGTAGATATGCAACCCGATCCTCCCCTTGGACGTTCGGTCTCACATAAACCTCATCATCGTTATCATCATCCTCAGCTTCTTCCAACCTCCTGGACAAATCCAAGATGCTATCGGACAATGTCTTGATAATCTGTGGCTGCTCCACAATCTTTGCCTCAGTAGTAGACAACCGCTTACACACCTCATCCTATGCTTCTCATCCTCCATCTGCGACACTGCCAGTTTACACTTGGGTCTTGTCACACCAGTGGTTGGAAAACCAATGGGTACATCTTCCCTTCCATCGTAAATGTACACCTTCTTCAAATGTGGAACAATCATCACTTCATAGTGTTTCAAAAACTCCATTCCTAGTACAAATTCATAGTCATCAATCTACACTATAGTGAAGTTGACTTTCCCGGTCCACTCACCTAGTGTTGTGTCCACCTATTTAGCCACACTAATCACGGAATCAGGAGGAGAATTCACTATCTTAATTTGTGTTTGCACTGGTACAAATTTCAGCCCAATCCTTCTTGCAACATCTTCACTCATGAAGTTGTGAGTAGCCTCGCTATGCACCATAGTGAGTACATCCGCACCCCCAACCTTTATCTGAAAATACTACAAGTTGTTCCTCTCTGGATCTCTTCGTGAGGCCACTTCTGTAGTAGTTGCAGCTCCAAGAAGTTGCATAACCCCCATAAAAGTCTCTTCTTTCTTCGCATTAGACTATGCCACCATAGCCACTTTTGGTCTTGAAGTTTTGTTCTTCACTGTATGTGGTTCCGCACATATACAACACTTCAATGGTTTCTTCTTCTTCAAATTTTCATTCGATTTCGAAGCATCATCTTTCGTATTCTTCTCCTTCGGCTTATCGAACTTCTTCCTTTTCTCATAAGAATTTTCATCATAATGCTCCACCAAATGATCCATAGTAGCAAAATCCTCCTCAAGTGTCTTAATCTTCTACCTCTTCACTTCATTGCGTGCCCAAGGTTTCAGCCCTATAACAAAGTTGAATACCTTGTCCCTTTCTGCCATGTCTGGAAGTTCCAAAACTGCACTTGCAAACTCTCATTGATATGCCTGTAGACTTCTCGTTTTCTTTATATACTTTATCTTCATCCTTGCTTCCCAAGTTTCATCCTGAGGACTAAAGTGGATCTGCAAAGCCTTCTTCATGTCATCCCCCAAAGTTATGTCATCATCACCACCATTGGTAATCTGATCCATCCTTGTTCACCACCACATCTTAGCATCCTTCGTCAAGAACTGAGTAGTCACATTCACCTTATTCTCCTCATTAAGTAAACCCAAGCATTCCAAGTATTGGTCCATGTCCCATAGAAAGTTACCAAGAGTCTTCACACTTCTTGTACCATCATAAGATTCTGGTTCCTTGACTTTCATATGAGACACTCCTCCACCTGAGTTATGTCTCATGGCCTTCTTCAACACTGCAATTTCATCCTTTGCTTCATCAAGAGTTTTCCATGAGTCCAAGATTTCTAACAATCCTTAGTCTCTTGCCTTCCCAATCTCCTTGACTTCTTCTTCTAGTTATGTATACCTCCATTCAGTATACTCATATCGGTCTTAGAGTTCATCGAATTCCTCTCTCATCTTTGCATTTCCTTCTTGATTTTTACTCACCCCAACCATCTTTGAAGTCCACAAAGAATCCAATTCTTCCATCCTTTCCAATATCTTTTTTATGAAAGCTTCGGTTACATTGTGGCTAGATTCACTCACCACATCATGAGGTTCACCTACCATCTCTGCCATCAAATTCCTTCTTTGTGATCTAGTATAGACCATCCACCATTCACCTGAATCACCCTTGATACCACTTGTCACCTGCAAAATTTGAACTTCAAGTCCTCGGGCTTCGTAGAATGAGCTCCTTGATTCAGTTCACTAGCTTTAATACCACCTGTCATGATAATGCAGTGGGATCAGTACTTCATTGTCAACCCAAACTTCAGCTCTGATACCACCTATCATGCCCCTACACTAGCAGTAATCTTCCAACTGCACTATAGCAAGGTGCAGCACCACTGACCACTTTCTTTTCACCAATACGTATGACCATGGACTACGCCTAACATTCATACTTAGTTTACTTTTCGTTACCAAGTATTATCTTTATCACTTATACAAGATGAAAACCATAACCATTCATCATAAACAACAATAACATGAACAATTTCACAATAGTATAAAGGGAGGGGCAACTCCCTGATGTGAGTCTGCCTGAATCAATATATATATATAATCTTCAATTTTCACAACATAAGCTAAATCTTGGAGGAAACCCCAAATTTACACAACCAAATTTTCACAACTTTGGCAAACTCAGTTGCCTAGCTCGTCAGCACCTCTGAATGGTCACCGCATGACTTTCCCAACTCTTTGTTCACCCGTCGCATGTCTCGTGCCATATTCCCAACTCGGGCACACTCGTCGTGCCTGTGTCACCCAACTTGGGCACCCTCTGCACGTCCTCATCGCACCTTTGTTTAGAAACCAACACTCCACACTTCGTTTATCCCAGTGCCCGGCACACCCAACCACAGGTCGCCCTCATTGGTTCACCAACGTTCACACCATGCATGGCGCATCCAACTGCGAGTCACCCATCACACCTCCGTGTCAACTGCACATGACTGTCGCCCGAAAAAATGTGCCCAACCACGGGTCACCTGTTCACCCGACACCCTATGCAGGTTGCCCGACCTCCCATCATGTCTGCCTACCTAGTTTCCCTGCGCTCCTTCACCCAGTGCCCTACCCGGGTTTCCCATTTACCTCTGCATGGTTCAACTGCCAACCAAATCTGTGCCCTGCTTCACACGTTCAACCTGGTCTCATGCGTCCAACTTTGCACCAACCGCAATCCTTTCCACTTCAGCTCACACTCCTTGGCTAATTGTTTATGAGATGATCGAATGATGTTCTTCCACTCTAACTTTGCCTTCTATTAATATGCTCACCTGCCCATGCATTTAAGCACCCAGACGACCTATCGTTTCACCATAACTGTCAGCCTATCCATATGTTAAAATCATTGGCCCATCCATTCCACTATTCGGTTGCCCCATCATATGTCAACTCGGCCATCGGCTCGCCCAGGATCGCCCACATGATATAACCAATTCTTCACCAAGACTTCATTGCACTTCCTTCCTTTCACTTTGTGCACCTCTACAGTTACTCCAACTTACCCGTGTGTCTCGTCCACCGTAGCTCGTCTGCTCGTTCAGTGAGTCACCCATTTGTCACATGAATATCAAAGCATTATAGGTTAGGTCAGGTTGTGTCGTGTTGTGTGAGGGTACCCATGAAAAATCATTTGGTTGGGTCGGGTCGGATCGTGTGAGGATGCCCATGTAAACTCGTTTGGGCGGGGTCTTACTTTTTGTGTGGAAGGTGGGCTAGTAATTGAGGTGTTTGTTTGGTTTTGCCTGAAGGATGGCCTTGGATCATTTTTAGGGTGGTTGATTCTCATCTACTCTCCATCCGCACTTGGTAGCACATGAGCAGTAATGTTGTCCATGCTTGTCTTGGTCCGTAGGTTAGCTTTTCATGTGAAAGGTGGGTTGGTAATTGAGTTGTTTTTTTGGGTTTTCCTGAAGAATGGCCTTGGGTCATTTGTAGGGTGGCCGATTTTCATCTTCTCTCCATCCCCACTCGATAGCACATGAGGAGGCATATGTGAACAATTCCCCTTCTGCTCTCCAAGTTCTTGGAGTTGTATAGGTTGTTCTGGTGTGGCTCCCGGGATCGTCTTGTTCCCTTGTGCCCACCCAAATGATACAAGTGATGGGTTTTCTTTTCGTGTGAAAGGTGGGTTGGTAATTGAGTTGTTTTTTCATGTTTCCTTGAAGAATGGCCTTGGGTCATTTATAGGGTGGCCGATTTTCATCTTCTCTCCATCCCCACTTAGTAGCACATGAACAATAATGTTGGCCATGCTCATCTTAGGAGGCATAGATGAGCAATTCCCCTTCTGCTCTCCAAGTTTTTCGAGTTGTATGGGTTGTTGTGGTGTGGCTCTTGGGCTCATCCTAGTCCCTTGTGCCCATCCAAATGATACGAGTGATAGGTTTTCTTTTTGTGTGAAAGGTGGGTTGGTAAATGAGTTGTTTTTTGGGTTTGCCTGAAGGATGGCCTTGGGTCATTTGTAGGGTGGCTGATTTTCATCTTCTCCCCATCCCCACTCGGTAGTACATGAGCGGTAATGTTGGCCGTGCTCATCCCAGGAGGCATATGTGAATAATTCCCCTTCTACTCTCCATGTTCTTGGAGTTGTATGGGCTGTTTGGTGTGGCTCCCATGCTCGTCCTGGTCCCTTGTGCCCATCCAAATGATACAAGTGATAGGTTTTCTTTTCATGTGAAAGGTGGGTTGGTAATTGAGTTGTTTTTTTGAGGTTTCTTGAAGAGATGGACTTGAGTCATTTGTAGACTGGCCAATTTTCATCTTCTCTCCATCCCCACTCAATAGCACGTGAGTGGTAACGTTTCCCATGCTCATCCCTGGAGGCATATGTGAACAATTCCCCCTCTGCTCTCCAAGTTCTTGGAGTTGTATGGGATGTTGTGGTGTGGCTCCCAGACTCGTCTTTCTCCCTCGTGCCCATCCAAATGATACAAGTGACAAGTTTTCTTTCTATGTGAAAGGTGGGTTGGTAATTGAGTTGTTTTTTCGGGCTTGCTTGAACAATGGCTTTGGGTCATTTGTATGGTGGCCGATTTTCATCTTCTCTCCATCCCCACTTGGTAGCACATGAGTGATAATGTTGGCCATGCTTGTCCTGGGAGGCATATGTGAACAATTCCCCTTCTACTCTCCAAGTTCTTGGAGTTGTATGGGCTATTGTGGTGTGGCTCCCGGGCTCGTCTTGGTCCCTCGTGCCCATACAAATCATACAAGTGAAAAGTTTGCTTTCCATGTGAAAGGTGGGTTGGTAATTGAGTTGTTTTTTTACGCTTGCCTGAATGATGGCCTTGGGTCATTTGTAGGGTGGCCGATTTTCATCTTATCTCCATTTCCACTTGGTAGCACATGAGCGGTAATGTTGGCCATGCTCGTCCCGGGAGGCATATGTGAGCAATTCCCCTTTTTCTCTCTAATTTCTTAGAGTTGTATGGGTTACTATGGTGTGGCTCCCTGGATCGTCATGGTCCCCTCGTGCCCATCCAAATGATACAAGTGACAGATTTTCTTTTCGTGTGAAAGGTGGGTTGGTAATTGAGTTGTTTTTTCAGGTTTACCTAAAGAATGGCCTTGGGTCATTTGTAGGGTGGCCGATTTTCATCTTCTCTCCATTCCTTCTCTGTAGCACGAGTAGTAATGTTGGCCATGCTCATCCTGGGAGGAATATGTGAACAATTCCCCTTCTACTCTCCAAGTTCTTGGAGTTGTATGGGTTCTTGTGGTGTGGCTCTTGGGCTTATCCTATCCCTCATGCTCATCCAAATGATACAAGTGATAGGTTTTCTTCTCGTGTGAAAGGTGGGTTGGTAATTGAGTTGTTTTTATGGGTTTGCTTAAAGGATGGCCTTGGGTCATTTGTAGGGTGGCTGATTTTCATCTTCTCTCCATCCCTACTCAGTAGCACATGAGTGGTAATGTTGGCCATGCTTGTCCCTGGAGGCATATGTGAACAATTTCCCTTCTGCACTCTAAGTTCTTGGAGTTGTATGGGCTGTTGTAGTGTGGCTCATAGGCTCATCTTGGTCCCTCATGCCCATCCAAATGATACAAGTGATAGGTTTTATTTTTGTGTGAAAGGTGGGTTAGTAATTGAGTTGTTTTTCAGGTTTCCCTGAAGAGATGGCCTTGGGTCATTTGTAGGGTGGCTGATTTTCATCTTTTCTCCTTCCCCACTCGGTAGTACATGAGCTGTAATGTTATCCATGCTTGTCCTAGGAGGCATATTTGAACAATTCCCCTTCTGCTCTCCAACTTCTTGGAGTTGTATGGGTTGTTGTGGTGTGGCTCCCAGGTTCGTCTTGGTCCCTCATGCCCATCCAAATGATACAAGTGACAAGTTTTCTTTCCATGTGAAAGGCGGGTTGGTAATTGAGTTATTTTTTTAGCTTTCTTGAACAATGGCCTTGGGTCATTTGTAGGGTCATCGATTTTCATCTTCTCTCCATCCCCACTCAGTAGCACATGAGCGATAATGTTGGCCATGCTCATCCCGGGAGGTATATGTGAACAATTCCCCTTCTACTCTCTAAGTTCTTGGAGTTGTATGGGTTGTTGTGGTGTGGCTCCCTAGCTCATCCTGGTCCCCTCGTGCCCATCCAAATGATACAAGTGACAGGTTTTATTTTCGTGTGAAAGGTGGGTTGGTAGTTGAGTTGTTTTTTTGGGTTTGCCTGAAAGATGGCATTGGGTCGTTTTTAGAGTGGTTGATTTTCATCTTCTCTCCATCCCCACTCGATAGCACATGAGTGGTAATGTTGTCCATGCTCATCCTGGAAGGCATATGTGAACAATTCCCCTTCTGCTCTCTAAGTTCCTGGAGTTGTATGGGTTGTTGTGGTGTGGCTCCCTGGCTCGTCCTAGTCCCCTCGTGCCCATCCAATTGATACAAGTGACAGGTTTTCTTTTTGTGTGAAAGGTGGGTTGGTAATTGTGTTGTTTTTTTAGATTTTCCTAAATGATGGCCTTGGGTCATTTGTAGGGTGGCCAATTTTCATCTTCTCACCATCCCCACTCGGTAGCACATGAGTGGTAATGTTGGCCATGCTTGTCCCGGGAGGCATATGTGAACAATTCCCCTTCTACTCTCTAAGTTCTTGGAGTTTTATGGGTTGTTGTCGTGTGGCTCCTTGGATCGTCCTAGTCCCTCGCGCCTGTCCAAATTGTACAATTGGTAGGTTTTCTTTCTGTGTGAAAGGTGGGTTGGTAATTGAGTTGTTTTGTCGGGATTGCCTGAATGATGGCCTTAGGTCATTTGTAGGATGGATGATTTTCATCTTCTCTCCATCCCCACTCAATAGCACATGAGCGGTGCTGTTGTCCATGCTCATCCCCATCCCTCTTGCCCATCTGAATAATAAAAATGCTAAAGTTTGCTCAGCGCTCCTTTGATCCTTCATTGTTGTGGTCCCAGATGGAAACCCCAAAAATTTGTCATGCCTATGTCACTATCGTGCCCCAAAGTTGTTGCGAATAGAAAATTTTGATTGGGCTGGGCAGCCATGTGTGGCTCCATTGAAATTGGCTCCTCGTTATATTGTTCACCTCCTCTTTATTTGGTGGGGAGGGTTTTGCTTTCCATGTGAAAGGTGGGTTGGTAATTGAGTTGGTTTTTTTGGGTTTGCCTCAAGAATCACCTTGGGTCATTTGTAGGGTGGCCGATTTTCATCTTCTCTCCATACCCACTTGGTAGAACATGAGCGGTAATGTTGGCCATGCTTGTCCCAGGAGGCATATGTGAACAATTACCCTTCTACTCTAAGTTCTCAGAGTTGTATGGGTTATTGTGGTGTGGCTTCCTGTGATGGCTAGCCTTTTCATTGTTCAGCTATTTTTGGTGTCAGTTTCTTTTTCTTGTACTCTTTGTGTGTTGGCATTGTCGGTTGAGATGCATAAATTTAAGAGGAAAGTGGAAGGGTTTTGGTTGTAAACCATCTACCCTCCCTCTTGCTTGCTTTTTCCGTCGGGCGATGTGAGGCGTTGTTCTCCTTATTGTAAAGTTAATGGTTGGCATTCCTTTTAAAGTGCACATTATCCATGGTTGCATTGGATTTGAGGTTTTGATAGATGTGTTGGCCCATATGTTTGATCGAGTGGTCATCTTTTTCCTTACATCTCACGTGCATGGCAGGCTTCTACAGTTGGAAATGTTAAGTCACAACGTTTATGGGCAATTGTTGTTTCAATTTTGTATGCGCTCGTTGTCCAATGGGGAGGAGGCTTTCTACGTCTATGGTGGGGGCTATCTAGAAGAAGGATTTCGAGGTGGAATGCTTCGACCTCCCTCCTTTGCATGGAGGTGGCGGTAGGTGAAATTATTCATTGTTTAGTTGGTAAAGCTGTGGGAAATCTTCGAGGTTTCCTGTATGTAGGGTGCGTGGGGTGCGAAGCTGCCCAATCCCTCCTATTTGGACATGTTCTTATATTGTGTAGTGAGCCTCTTTATTTTCATTTATTTCCTTCCTTTTCCTTTGCATCATGGTTGTTGAAAGCGGTCAGGTGATCGAGGTCCACCATTGCTGTTGTCCAGGTGGACTCCTAGGTGGCCTCGGTGCGGGGTAGGGAGGGTCGGGGGGAATTTATAAGAGAGGTTGTGGGTTCTGTTGGTCTTGTTTTATTTCCTTCTATTTCCTTTACATTGAGGCTGCCACAGGTGATCATGCAATTGAGGTCCATCATTTCTGTTGTCCGGGTGGAATCCTAGGTGGCCTCTGTGCAGGGAGGGGAGGGTTGGGGGGCATTTCTAGGGAAGGTTGTGGGCTCATTTCATCTTGTATTATTTCCTTCCCTTGCCTTTGTGTCGAGGCTGCCACAGGCGATCATCTGATCGAGGTCCACTATTGCTGCTGTCCAGGTGGACTCCTAGGTGGCGTCAGTGCAGGGCGGGGAGGTTTGTATGGCCTCTCTATGATAGGATTTGTAGTTGGTCATCCTCTTTTTATTTCCTTCCTTTTTCTTCACATCGAGGCTACCGCAGGTGATCAGGAGATCGAGGTCCATCGTTGCTACTATTTGGGTGGATTCCTAGGTGGTCACGGTGCGGGGCAGGGAGGGTTGGGGCTCATTTATAATATAGAGGTTACATGGTTGGTTGTTCTCCATTTATTTCCTTTGCATTGAGGCTGCTGCAGGCAATCAGGAGATTGAGGTCCACCATTGCTACTGTCCAGGTGGACCACTAGGTGGCCTCGGTGTGGGGTGTGGAGGATTTTGGAGGCATTTCTAAGGGAGTGGGTGAGTGATCCCTCATTTTCGTGTTGGTTGGGGTGTGGTTGCAAACTCTGAAGTGGCCTTGGTGCGTTGTGGCTCGATAGGCCTACCCATTTGTTCACCATGTTCTTGGCATGTTGCGTGTGCTTCCTTATTGGGATGCAAGAGGGGTGCAAGGCATAAACGTTTTACATGATATTTTGATATTTCTTTGACTTGATGGGTGCTCAGGTTGGCTCTTAGTAAGAGAGCACTCGAAATGTCGTTTGAAGTGGGAGGGTGCTACCTGGTTGATCCTGCCAGTAGTCATATGCTTGTCTCAAAGATTAAGCCATGCATGTCTAAGTATGAACTAATTTAGACCATGAAACTGTAGATGGCTCATTAAATCAATTATAGTTTTTTTACGGTACCATACTACTTGGATAACAGTAGTAATTCTAGAGCTAATACGTGCATCAAGTCCCGAATCTTTGGAAGGGATTCATTTTTTAGATAAAAGGTCGGCGGGCTTGCCCGCTTCTTCGATGAATCATGGTAACTCGACAGATCACATAGCCCTTGTGCTGGCGATGCTTCATTCAAATTTCCGCCCTATCAACTTTCGTTGCTGGAATAGAGGCCTACCATGGTGGTGATGGGTGACGAAGAAATAGGGTTCGATTACGGAGAGGGAGCCTGAGAAACGGCTACCACATCCAAGGAAGGTAGTAGGCACGCAAATTACCCAATCCTGACATGGGGAGGTGATCCGAATTGGATCCTTAAACATACTTCACGACTATTTCAAAATTATGTTAAATCAAAGCTTATGAATAACAAGTATCAGAAATGACCTCTGGACATTGGAAATTGTGGCCTGCACAAAACAATGAGGAACCTCGGTCAAAGCGCATTGACCGTTGGCCCATGGAGACCACGCATGGACACAAATTGGAAATCGGAAGCCCAGATCTAGAAACAAAGTTAGTTTATGATACACGATTAGCACTAATCATGTATCGTAGGAAAAAACCCTCAGAGAAGGAAAGCCCCGAGCGCTCAGTCACAAGGAAAACAGGGAAACCATGTGGAAAATGTCAGAATGCGGGTCCCGCACCCAAAATCGGTAAGATATCATATGCACTTTGAGTGGTAAGCGGGTTTGGCCGAGTTCAGCACAATGCCATACACTGGCGACATGTGTCTAGCAGATGAAAGAGAAAACCGCTGACATCGTGTGAGTAACGGTCGAGCAACTTACCTGTGCGATATAATCAGAGACCGTAGGATTTGGAGGCTCCAGATCAATGGCATAGAATTAACCTGATGGATGACCAGATTTGACGAGAAAAGAGACTAAGGCGCATATAGATTTGAGGTCCAACATGACCGATGAGATAACATAAGAATTAGTTTCATGGGAAAATCCTCGAGTAATGGAAATAATGACCGTTTGAAGAAAACTGACACTCAATTCATAAGGCGACAAGTGGCCACCTCTCTATACAGCGTTACATAGTGATGACGATGCAGAGTAGGGGAATTCCAAAGGACAAAGCCAGGAAATCCAGAGAGATGGGAAGAGGAAATGAATAGTTAGGGAGCAGATTGGATTTAAGCCACGAACATACAAAGAGCAGAGGGAACAAAAGTAGAGAAAGAAGCGAATTGCAAAGAACAAAGAAGTTGAGATGGCCTACAGAGCAAAGGCAACATCGAGCAGACAGAGACAGAGAGAGTCCGAGAGTTTGCGAACTCCATAGAGGGCTTGAGAGATTCAAGCAACTTCTCTGTGTATACTTGTCTAGTATTGAGTACCAAATTGGGCTCATACCATTGAGACCAGTTGAGGTTGAGATCTAGTAAGGGGGAGTCTGTGTACTCTAGAGGCTTGGGGAATCCAAATCCCACCCTAATGTTCATCATATGTTAAGTAAGAATCAAATTGAGCTCCTTATTGTAAAATCTATGCTTTAAGACACAATAGAAAAGGCCACCACTGAAGTTGTACCATGAGATGTAGCCCAAGAGGATTGGGTGAACTCTTTATTAAATTTGTTGTATTTTTGTATTTGTTTACTATGTTTCTCTTAATGTTTCAAGTGTTTGTGTATTTCACAATATTATCAATCTGTTGCTTAAAATAACATAGACACCCCAGCACATGGGTCTGTAATACCTTCATTAATTAACTGAGATCATTCACGAGTGATTTTCAGATCAAGTGGTATCAAAGCTCCTAGGTTGTTTAAGGTTGGACAAGCTTGTGTTGGATTTTTTTGTTGAATGCTAACTAGATTGAATCTTAAATTAGGAGAAGGAGAGTTGGTTGAAACTAACCCGGAGATTAGAAGTCTATCCTCAAAAGAAAATGTCAGAGGAAAGTCCCTTGTGGTTAGACCCTCAATTTTAGATAGCCCTCAATTTTAGATAGTTTCCTGGCCATGAGGTCCATGGTAGAGGAAATGTATAAGGACTTTAGGAAACATAAAGATGAGGATTCATCAGGCTCCAAACAAGATAAAGGAGAAGAAGAATCTCTCCTCCATAATCACTTAAAAGGCAAAGGGAAAGAAGAAATCTTTCTCACACCTCCTAATAGTCCTGAACATAAAAAGAAGGCATCTTTGATTAAATTAGATGTTAAATTTGATTTACCAATATATGATGGAGAGCTGAATGTAGAGAAGCTAGATAAATGGATCAGACAAATTGATGTGTATTACAAAGTGTAGAGTATCGACTCAGACAAGAGTAAGATTCAGTTGGCCAACCTATGCCTTGGAGGCACTACCTTGATATGGTGGGAAGGCAGCACATAAGCTGACATGAAGAAACATGGTAAGATCCTTTCTACCTGGAGTGAATTTGTTTCTGTAATCAAAAAGCAATTCTATCCACTAGCTTACATGTAGCAAGCCATGATGAGCTAGCAAACTCTTCGCCAATTGAAAGGGAAAAGTGTATAGGGTTACACCCAAGAATTTAGGAAGAGAGCTTTGATTCTAGGAACTCCATTAGACTCACCTAAGACTCTGTTGAAGTACATAGGGGGTTTACACAGCTACATGAGGCACACTATCCTCATGCTTAATCCCACTAGTATATATGAGGTACATGTTCAAGCTACGCATCTAAAAGCTAGAGGAAAGAATGGGAACCAGAAGTTGGGGGATCATCCAAATCCATTGCAAGCAAAAATAAGGATAAAATAAAATAGAAATGGAAAGAAAGGAAGGCCAATACTGCACAAAAGACAAAGTCTTCATGCACTCACTGTAGAAAGGATGGGCATGATGATGAGCACTATTGGATTCTGCATCCGGAGCTGAGACCTAATAAGTTCAAGGGCAAGAAGAAGAAGATTGTTGCATCTATTCAGAAATATTTGGGGTCAGACTCAGGAGATGAAACAACCATTGCTGCCACAGGTATAAGAGGTAAAAATTCTAAAGCATCTACTAGTAATTTTGCACAATCTATTAATGATGAAGAAAATAAGAGAAAAAGACATGAGCTTTTCCATATTCGAGTTGTTTCCAAACATCAAAAGATTGATACTTTGTTTGATAGTGGCTCACAAGTAAATTTAATTTCTAAAGCAATTGTAAAGACGTTGGGATTACTAACTACGCCTCACAAGAAACCATACCCATTAGGTTGGTTAAGTGATAAAGCACAACTACAAGTGACTAGACAATGTAAACTTAAGTTTTCTTTTGGGTCAACATTTGTAGATGAGGTTGAGTTAGATATAATTCCTCTAGATATATGTGGAATTGTTTTAGGAAGTCCCTACTTGTATGATAGAAAAGCTATTTTCTATAGAGCTGAGAACAAGTATCTACTCGTTAAAGATG
>APFE030101174.1:43884-54667 GCA_000404065.3 Pinus taeda
TGGAATCAAATACTTTGTAAGAGCTCATAAGCTCAAGAATAATTATACTCTCATAAACTCAGGGCAGATGAAATGAATTGTAAATTCATGCAAACAATTTTTGCTGATGGTTGTAAAGGAAAAGAAACCTGATAAAACCAATGTATTTGAGGGTTGTGATGCTAAAAAATAAGCTGATTTAGAAAAGGTTGTTTCAGAGTATGATATCTTGTTTCAAGAACCTAAATGTCTGCCACCCAAAAAGGAAGTAGTGCATGATATTAATTTGCAGCAAGATGCTCCATTGCCTAACATTAAGATGTCCAGGTTGTCTGCTTTAGAGAATGCAGAAATCAAGAAGCAGGTGTAGGAGTTGCTAAAGAAGGGGTTCATTAGACCTAGCACATCACCATGTGGGTCACCGATTGTTTTTGTAAGAAAGAAGGATGGCTCGTGGAGAATATGCATTGATTACCAAGCACTGAATAAGGTAACGATCAAAAATCGCTATCCCCTTTCTCGCATAGATGATCTATTAGATAAGTTTAAAAAAGTTGTTTATTTTTCCAAGTTAGACTTGCATAGTGGATATCATCAGGTCAGAGTTACAGAACAAGATGCATGGAAGACTGCTTTCAAAACAAAGCAGGGATTGTATGAGTGGCTAGTTATGCCTTTTGGCTTAACTAATGCTCCCGCTACTTTCATGAGAATAATGAATGATGTAGTCAAACCTTTTCTTGATGTTTTTGTTATTGTATATATGGATGACATTCTTATATTTAGCAAAACGTGGGAAGAACATTTAAATCATGTTAAGCAGACACTAGATGTTTTGAAAAGAGAAAAAATTTATGTTAAACTCTCAAAATGTGAATTTGGCAAAACATTTTTGAATTATTTGGGACATATAGTAGGGGGTGGTGAATTGAAGATAGATCCCTCTAAAGTGGCAGTCATTGTAAACTTGCCTAAACCCAAATCTGCTATAGAAGTGAGAAGCTTCTTAGGAGTAGCACAATATTGGAGAAATTTTATTTCTAGCTTCTCCTTAATTGCAGCTCCCTTACATGCTTTGACAAGATTGAACAAGGTGTTCTAGTGGGGAGGCAAACAACAGAAAGCCTTCGACACCTTGAAAAAAAGATTAGTACAACACAAGTACTAGCACTACCAGATCTTCAAAGACTGTTTGAGATCCAAATAGATGCCAGTGACTATACCATGGGATCAGTGTTGATACAGCATGGTAAACCCATATGTTATCATTTTGAGACATTTAATTCTGAAGTAGTTAACTATCCAACATATGATATAGAATTGTATGCATTAGTACAAAGTGTGAAAAAGTGGAACATTATTTAGTGGGAAAAGAGACAGTCATACATACTAATCATCAACCACTTCAATATATACACTCCCAAACTAAGTTGCAACAATCAAGACAATATAGGTGGATGGGATTTCTACAACAGTTTCATTTAGTCATCAGATATAAAAAGGGCATACACAATAAAGTTGCAGATATGTTATCTAGACCTATTATAAATGCATCCACTATACTTAAGCATAATTCAGTACGGCATGAGAGCTACATTGAGCAATATGCTCAAGATATAGATTTCAAAGATGTATGTGAAACTTTCAGTCAAGGAAAACAAGTAGAAGAATTGGATTATCACGTTAAGGACCGACTCTTGTATCATTGTGGGAAGCTATGCATTCCAAAAACTAAAAGAGTAAAGATAATTCGAGAAGCACACACTTCTCTAATTTCAGGTCACTTTGGGGTAAGTAAAATAGTTGCACAGCTACAAAGATTTTGTTATTGGCTAAAAATGAATGAGACAGTTTCTATATATGTAAGAAGGTGTACCATATGTGCTAAAAGAAATCCCGACAACAGAAAACTAGGCTTGTACACTTCATTACCAGTTCCTTCTCATCCTTGGGAAAGTGTTTCCATGGACTTTGTTAGAGGACTGCCCAAATCTAGGAAAGGTCATGACTATTTATATGTTGTTGTGGATAGGTTCAACAAAATGTGTATTTTGATACCTTGTAACAAACAAATTACAACTGAACAAATTGCAAAGATGTTCTTTCAGCATGTATGGGTTCATTTTGGATTACCCACTTCCATTGTATCTAATCGAGACACCTGATTTGTTTGGAAGTTTTAGTCGAGTCTATGGGAACTGATGGACACCAAACTAAGGAAAAGCACAACCTTTCATCCATAAACAGATGGCCAGATAGAAGTGGTCAACAAGATAGTGATCCAGTTTCTCAGAGGCTATTGCAACAAGCATCCCAAACTTTGGGATGAACATTTGTGTTATGTGCAACATGCTTACAACTGAGTAAAACATTCTTCTACAAAGAGATCTCCTTTTGAGACTGTTTTGGTTTCACACCAAGGTCACCGTTGGATTTTGTCTTTGGTAAAGACATAGCAGTTAATGGACATAGTGATGTGGATAAGGAAACCAAGTGCATTGAACAAATCCAAGAGATTCACCATGCAGTACAGGAACAGCTGGAAAAAATCCATGTCAAATACAAGGCAAGGCATGTTAAGCATTAGATGGAGCATAGTTTCCAAGTTGGTGATCAAGTCTGGCTGTATATCAGCAAAGATAGAATGCAAGGTGAAGGTAAAAAACTAAATCCAATAAGGTATGGACCTTTCAAGATACTTGAGAAAAATGGTGAGAATGATTTTTGCCTTGACTTACCAGCTTACATGCAAATCTACTCAGTCGTTAATGCAAACAACTTGAGAATATTTGAACCTTCATTAATTGAAGATCCTGAAGAGCAAAGTCAATTGCCTTCTATTGATGATCTGTTACCTGAATATCTCAATGAATTGCAGGAAGACACAGTTCTCGACAGGAAGGTGAGGATGGCGCATAGGGGAGAAGTTGAGTACCTCAAGATTGGAATCAAGGGTTCAAAGCTAAGCAGTGCAAAATGGATAGAGATTGGACAAGTGAGACAGTTGTATCCTCACTTAGTCAATTCTTGAAAACCAACTTTTGGTGGTCCAAAAGCTTTTTTAGTCGGAAGGTCGTGATCCAAATTGGATCCTTAAACATATTTCATGACTATTTCAAAATTATGTTAGATCAAAGCTTATGAATAACAAGTATCAGAAATGACCTCTGGACAATGGAAATTATGGCCTGCATGGAACAACGAGGACCCTCAGTCAAAGCGCATTGAACATTAGCCCATGGAGACTGTGCATGGATGAAAATTGGAAATCGAAAGCCCATATTACAGGACAAAACCCTTAGAGAAGGAAAGCCCCGAGCTCTCGGTCATGAGGAAAATAGGGAAATCGTGCAGAAAATGTCAGAAGGTGGGTCCCATGCCCAAAACTGGTAGGATATCCTATGCACTTCGAGCAGTAAGTGGGTTTGGCTGAGTTCAGCGTGATGCCATACACTGGGTGATGCGTTTCCAATGGATGAGAGAGAAAACCACTTACATCACGTGAGTAACGGTCGAGCAACTTACCTGCACAATATAAAATGAGACCGTAGGATCTGGAGACTCCAGACCAATGGTGAAGAATTAACCTGATGGATGACCAGATTTGACGAGAAAATAGACTGAGGTGCATAAAGATTTGAGGTTTAGCGTGACCGATGAGATGGTAGAAGAATCAATTTCGCAGGCAAATCTTGGAGTAATGGAAATAACGACTGTTTGAAGAAAACTGACACTCAGTTCATAAGGTGACAAGTGGCCACCTCTATATGCAGCATTACATAGCAATGATGATGCAGAGCAGGGGAATTCCAGCAGATAGAGGCAGGCAATCCAAAGAGAGGGGAAGAGGAAATGAACAGTCAGGGAGTAGATTGGCTTTCAGCCATGAACAAACAAAGAGCAAAGGGAACAGATGTAGAGAAAGAAGCAAATTACAGAGAACAAAGAAGCGGAGCTGACTTGCAGAGCAAAGAAAAAATCAAGCAGACAGAGACAGAGGGAGTCCGAGAGTCTTGAGAGGGCTTGAGAGATTCAAGCAACTCCTTTATGTATACATGTCCGGTATTGAGTACCAAATTGGGCTCATACCATTGAACCAATTGAGATCGAGATCCAGTAAGGGGGAGTCTGTGTACTCTAGAAGCTTGGGGAATCCAAGTACCACCCTATTGGTCATCATCTGTTAAGTGAGACTCAAATTGAGCTCCTTATTATAAAATCTATGCTTTAAGACACAATAGAAAAGGCCACCATTGAAGCTAGACTAGGATATGTAGCCCAGGAGGATTAGGTGAACTCCTTATTAAATTTGTTGTGTTTTTGTATTTTATTACTGTGTTTCTTTTATTATTTCAGGTGTCTGTGTATTTCGCAATTTTATTGGTTCGTTGCTTAAAATAAAATAGACACACCCCAACACATGGGTCTGTAATACCTTCATTAATTAACTGAGATCATTCATAAGTGATTTTCAGATCCAGAGGTAGTGATAATAAATAACAATATTGGGCTCATCGAGTCTGGTAATTGGAATGAGTACAATCTAAATCCCTTAACGAGGATCCATTGGAGGGCAAGTCTGGTGCTAGCAACCATGGTAATTCTAGCTGCAATAGCGTATATTTAAGTTTTTGCAGTTAAAAAGCTCGTAGTTGGATCTTGGGTCGTAAAGGTCGGTCCGCCTACTCGGTGTGCACCTGCCCTTCTGTCCCTTTTGTCGGTGGCGTGCTCCTGGCCTTAATTGGCTGGGTCGCGGCTTCAGCGTTGTTACTTTGAAAAAATTAGAGTGCTCAAAGCAAGCTTATGCTATGAATACATTAGCATGGAATAACATGATAGGAGTCTGGTCTTATTGTGTTGGCCTTCGAGACTAGAGTAATGATTAATAGGGACTGTCGGGGGCATTCGTATTCCATTTCCAGAGGTGAAATTCTTGGATTTATGAAAGATGGACTAGTGCAAAAGCATTTGCTAAGGATGTTTTCATTAATCAAGAACGAAAGTTGGGGGCTCAAAGACGATCAAATACCATCCTAGTCTCAACCATAAATGATGCCGACCAAGGATCGATGGATTTTTCTCTAAGGACTCCGTGAGCACCTTCTCAGAAATCAGAGTGTTTGGGTTTCGGGGGGGGGGGGTTATGGTCACAAGGCTAAAACTTAAAGGAATTGATGGAAGGGCACCACCAGGAGTGCAGCATGTAGCTTAATTTAACTCAACACGGGGAAACTTACCAGGTCCAGACATAGTAAGGATTGACAAATTGAGAGCTCTTTCCTGATTCTATGGGTGGTGGTGCATGGTCGTTCTTAGCTGGTGGAGAAATTTTTTTGTTTAATTTCGATAAAAAACGAGACCTCAGCCTACTAACTAGGTACGCGGAGGTTCCGCTTCACGTCCTGCTTCTTAGAGGGACTATGGCCATTTAGGCCATGGAATTTTAAGGCAATAATAGGTTTGTGATGCCCTTAGATGTTCTGGGCCACATGTGCGCTACACTAATTTAGTCAACGAGTTTTTCTTCCTAGTTTGAGAGGATCGTGAAACCTTCTCAAATTGCATCATGATGGGGATAGAACATTGCAATTATTGGTATTCAACAAGGAATTCCTAGTAAGCATGTGTCATCAACTCGTGTTGACTACGCCCCTTCCCTTTGTACATCGTCCATCACTCCTACCGATTGAATGATCCAGTGAAGTGTTCAGATTGCATCGACGATGGTGGTTCACCGTCGTTGACATCGTGAGAATTTCATTGAACCTTATCATTTAGAGGAAGGATAAGTTGTAACAAGGTTACTGTAGGTGAACCCACAGTAGGATCATTGATAGCACAGGTTTTCTTTTTTAGTTCGGGTTGGTTGGGTTTCAATTGCAATGTGGGACTGTGTGGTGTGTCTCTAGGGGAGCGGGTTTGGTGCTTGGTGAGAACATTGTTGGTTGCTTGTCTTGAGGTAATGCTTGTTTTTTCATGTGTGTGCTTGCAATCCATGCTTGTGCTTGTCCAACCCATCCTTTGTTTTTCTTTCCCCCAATGTGTTTCCTTAGGGGGTTCAGAAGCTTGTTTCATGGGAGCCCTTCCAACGATCTATTCGGCCAGGTATGGTTGCTGCAGTTGAGGTGCTTGGGAAATATGATGGATAAATTTAGACTCATTCATAGCGGCAGTGCTTGGTCTTTTTTTCGTTGGAAGGAATGGGCCAAGGGTGTGAGCTTCCATAGTTGGTTCTCTCGAAAAGGCGGCGGTGGTTGATGTGCTAGCTTGTGTGAGCTTTTTTGCTGGTGGTTGGGTCGAGGGAGTGGTTGTGCACGTGCCTGGTAGCTCAAACCTTAAGTGAGGGGAAATTTTCGGGGTCGGGTTAGTATGGGATGGACGAAGAGTAGTTCAACCCATTGGGCTGGCCACCCTAGTCCTCCCAATTGTTCCTCAATATGCCCTCATGGAAGGGTTGGGTGTCTAGGTAATGAAAACCCCTCCCTCTGTCTAAGCGCCATCAAGATCACAATTTTCCCTACCAATGGGCATGAGGGTGGTAATATTATCTTGTGCCTTTGCTGTTGAGGGAATTCCTCATCCTCTTGTGAGCCACTCCCCTTCTAAGGAAAAAAGAAGTAAAGGGTTGTGTCTTTGTTCCTCCCTTTGGATTGTGGGTTTTTTGTGGCACTTGGTCATTTCTTTGTTTCATTGTGTGCGCTTTGTGAACGTCCCTCTCTTTAGTGGCATTGCACCATTGATATATTTGTGGCCCATGGCTTTCTCTAGCATTGAGTGTTGGCTCGTGACAACTCCTCTTTGGAGTTTGATTCTTGACCCCCGTTGACTCTCTCGCTGGAAAGGTTGTTGGGTGTTTTTTACATGGAGGGGTGCAATACCGAGGTGGGTTTGTTATTAGTAGTCTATTTTTCGTTTTAAGCCTTGTGCCAGATCGGGGGGTTATTTACCTCTTAGTAATGTGCTCCAGACACTGGTCTCATCTCAACCCCTATATTTTCTAGTGGTCAAGTATAGGTTGCGTTTTATTTTCTTGGTTGTTTGACTGTTGTTTGTTATGTTGTAAGCTAGAAAGGGTGTTGTGCCGTAATGTATGTGGGAGGGTGTCAAGAGGTGGGATGCTTTTTGATTGGGTGCCTTGTTTGATTTCTTTTTAGTTAGCAGACATCTACTTGGCATGCTATTGAACTTCTCTCTTTTCTTGGGATCTTTGTTTCTTTGGTGTTGTTTTCTTCCCTTCTTCCTTTTGCCCCTAACTTCATGGAGAAGAGGTGGGATTGTTGTGGATTAGTGTTTTGGAAGGATGAAAAGCAATGCGAGTTCCCAGGGTGGCCACCCTAGTCCTTCTCAATCGTCATCCCCTACAGTTCCCCCCTTTTTGCAAAGGAACAGGGTTGGGGAAGCTTGTTCTTTATTTGAGCCTCCCCTTGTGTGCTGGTAGCCACGTTTGATATCTCTTGCTTTCATGTTGTTTTCTTCCCTTCTTGTTTTTGGCCCCTAGCTTTATGGAGAAAAGGTGGGATTGTTGTGGATTGGTGTTCATGAAGGACAAAAAGTAGTGCGAGATCCAGGGGTGGCTACCCTAGTCCTTCTCGATTGTCATCCCCTGCAGTTTCCCCTTTTTGCCAAGGCATGGGGTTGGGGAAGCTTGTTCTCTATTTGAAGACTCCTCTTGTGAGCCTATAGCCATGGTTGATATCCCTTTCTTTCATGTTGTTTTATTTACTTGTTCCTTTTGGCCCCTAGCTTTATGGAGAAAAGGTGGGATTTTTGCGGATTGGTGTACGGGAAGGATGAAATGTAGTGCGAGCTCCCGGGGTGGCCACCCTAGTCCTTCTTTATCATTGTCCCCTTCAATTCTCCCCTTTTCGTGAAGGCATGGGGCTTGGGAGGCTTGTGCTTTGTTTGAGCCTCCCCTTGTGAGCCGGTATCCACGTTTGATCTCTATTTCTTTCACCTTGTTTTCTTCCCTTCTTCCTTTCGATCCATAGATTTATGGAGAAAAGGGGGAATTGTTGTGGATTGGTGTTCGGGAAGGATTAAAATTAGTGTGAGCTCCCAGGGTGGCCACCTTAGTCCTTCTCAATTGTTGTTCCATGCATTTCCCCCCCCTTGTTGCGAGGGTGTGGGGCTTGGGGAGATTATTCTCTGTTTGAGCCTCCACCTGTGAGGGGGATAGACACCTTTGTTTCTCTTTCTTTCATGCATTTTTCTTCCTTTCCTCCCTTTGGCCCTTAGCCTTACATTTGTTGTGGGTGGTGCCCCTATTTAGTGTTGTCGCGGATTTTTTGGTAATACATGGAAATGAATCTCAACAAAAGATATCTCGGCTCTTGTTATGATGAAGAACGTAGTGAAATGCGATACTTAGTGTGAATTGCATAATCTCATGAATCATCGAGCTTTTGAGCGCAATTTTCACTTGAGGCCTCGGTCAAGGGCATGTTTGTCTGAGCATCACATCCCATTCAAACCCGCTCCATACAATACATTAGGGAGCAGCAGATATGGTAATCCATGCCCAATGCAGTGCGGTTGGTTGAAATAGCTCAAGTGATGTTTTGTGGCGTGTGACAGTGAGCAGTGACCTTGTCTGCTTGGATGGACAGTCAGCATTAGTTGATGCGGGCTTTTTGTGGCATCGCTCGAACTTTCTTTGCTCTCTCTTGTCCTCCCATTGGGTAGGGTGGATTTAGCTCCAACTTTGTGACCTCAGCTTAGACGAGAACACCAGTTGATTTTAAGCACATAATTAAGCAGAGGAAAAGAAACTTACAAGGATTCCCCTAGTAGCGGCCAGCGAACCGGGAAGAGCCCAACATGAAAATCGGGTGGAAATGTCACCTGAATTATAGTCTATAGAAGCATCTGTTACACAGTATTTTGTCACCATCCCTATTACCCTGTCTCCCGTACATTGGAGGACCTATTCCGGGACCTGTGAGAAGTGACATAACTTGAAAACACCTGTATTGTATCCCTTAAAGTATGTACTCCATATGCCCTGAAGACACCTTCTGCAAAATACCCAAAAATATAGCCCTTTCTCCATTAGCGTTGTTCCACAGTGTATCATTCGCACCAATGGGGGAAATCCTCCAAAGAGGGCGTGCCAGCTGGCGCTCTGTCTCAGAGTCGCACTAGCGCCAACCCAGTTGGGTAAAGTTTTTAATAAACAAACTTCTGAAGGTTCCTTCTAACCTATCCATGAAATGATTCCAGTTTGATTTAGTTCAGTTGGGCTTCGTATCTCCCAAGGAGGGAAGTAGTTCTCACCTCTCATGGAAGCTTCCTAATGATAAGGACAATCCCATGAATCAAGTGGATGGTCTTATCTACTCCTCCTACCTCTATATAAGCTTGTCCCTTTGCCTTTGACAAGCTAGTTAGTAATTCTACTTTTCAAGCTCCCAAATCTAAGTCCCAAATTCTGAGAATTGCTAAGCTCATGTTGCAAGAGGCCTTGTTCATCCCTATGAGTCTATATCTTTAAGGAGGAGACCCATGTCCAAGTAATCAAGGAGAGAGAGGCTTGTTCCCCATCCCTTACAAGCTTTGCAAGGCATGTGTTGCTGATCACCTAGCCAAAGGAGGATTTGAGGGCACGCCAAGGGAGTAATCCTTAAAATTATTTAATTCATGTTACTACTATATTAATAATTTTAATTCATGTTACTACTATATTGTTTGTTTGTTTGTTTGTTTAGTGTTTTGCTATTATGTAATACTATTATACTAATCATTATCATTATTTAATTAATGTTATGACTATATTAATAATTTTAATTCATGTTATTACTATATTGTGTGTTTGTTTTATGCTTTATGATTTACTATATTGTAACACTATTATACTAATAATTATCATCCTTTAACTCATGCTATTACTATATTAATGATCTTAATTCATGTTCTCACTATATTATTTATTTGTTTTATGTTTTATGTTTTACTATTTTGTAAGACTATTATGCTAATCAGTATAATTATTTAATTCATGTTATTACTATATTAATAATTTTAATTCATGTTACTATTATATTGTTTGTTTGTTTTATGTTTTTTGTTCTACTATTATGTAACACTATTTTGTAACACTATTATACTAATCATTATCATTATTTAATTCATGTTATTACTATATTAATAATTTTAATTCATGTTATTTCTATATTGTGTGTTTGTTTTATGTTTTATGTTTTATGTTTTGCTGTATTGTAACACTATTTTGTAAGACTATCATACTAATCATTATAATTATTAATTCATGTTATTACTATATTGTTTGTTTGTTTATGTTTTATGTTGTACTATTTTGTAACACTATTTCGTAACGCTATTATAATTATCATTATCGTTAGTTAATTCATGTTATTACTATATTGTTTGTTTGTTTTATGTTTTATGTTTTATGTTTTACTATTTTGTAAAAGTATTATACTAATAATTATCATTATTTAATTTATGTTATTACTATATTAATAATCTTAATTCATCTTATTGCTATATTGTTTGTTTTTTTTTATGTTTTACTATTTGTAACACTATTATTACTATATTAATAATTTTAATTCATGTTATAACTATATTGTTTATTTGTTTTATGTTTTATGTTTTACTATTTTGTATCACTATTATACTAATGATTATCATTGCTTAATTCATATTATTAATATATTGTTTGTTTGTTTTATGTTTTATGTTTTACTATTTTGTAACACTGTTATACTAATCATTATCATTATTTAACTCATGTTATTACTACATTAATAATTTTAATTCATGTTATTACTATATAGTTTCTTTG